>PJEM01009227.1:16720-73639 GCA_004023845.1 Helogale parvula
GGCTCTGTCCCCCCAGCCAGACTCTGTCCCCCACCCAGGTTCTGTCCCCCACCCAGGTGGCCCTGTTAGCAGAATGCAGATGGTTCACACTGCCACTCAGCCCAGAGGCCACAGCCCCTCCACGTGAGCCCAGCGAAGCCCCCTCTGACCCTTGCTGACCAGGGGGCTGGACTTCTTTTCCTTTGAGCTGGAGATGCCAACACTGTCAGGTGATGGGAACGGCGGGAGGTGGGTGTGCTTGGCGAGCCTTAGAGAGTCCTATGAAATCGGTAGCGATGATCAGGAACAGACCAGCCACGTGGAAGCCTCAGGTTCAAGTTGTGGGGTCCACTAGGTATCAGCTTTGAGGCTGAGAGACTGTCTTGACCAAACTCCCTTGTACGTGATGAGGGCCAGTGAGCCATGGGATGTGGGAGGTTCTCGAAAACCGCAAAACCCTGCAGACAACTGGGAAGTAGTTAATGAGCAGAGACACCTATTTTTAGTTTTTTACTTATTTTTAAAAATTATTTTAATTTTATTTTAGAGAAGAAGAGTTCGCTTGCAACTGGGGGAGAGGAGCATAGACAGAGAGAGAGAGATAAAGAGAAAAAGAGGAAGAGAAAGAGAGAGAATATCTTAAGCAGGCTCCATGCTCCGATGCGGGGCTCAATCCTACAACCCTGCAATTATGACCTGAGTAGAAGTCAAGAGTTGGATGCTAAACCAACTGAGGCATCCAGGCACCCCAGAGATACCCATTTTTACTTAAATTTTTTTTAATGTTTGAGGGGAGAGAAAGAGAGAGAGGGAGAGAGAGAGAGAGAGAGAGAGAGAGAGAGAATGAGCAGGGGAGGGGTGGAGACAGAAGGAGACACAGAATCTGAAGCAGGCTCCAGGCTCTGAGCTGACAGCACAAAGCCCAACACGGGGCTCAAACTCACGAACTGCGAGATCATGACCTGAGCCGAAGTCGGCCGCTCAACGGACTGAGCCACCCAGGTGCCCCTCTTCTGAACCATTTTTAAGGAATTCCTTCCTTTCTCTCTCCTAGACCCCACTTCCCTCACCCCTACGTCAGAGACTTTTCTGGCTGGACGACCCATACTTGTTCTCTATGAGTTACAACTAGGTTTGACTCTGCTCAGTGGGCCTTATCTCTCCGTGTCCGGAGCACCCCACAACTCACCTGCAGGCCCCTGCCAACGGACTCCCCGCACATGGAACACCCATGCTTCCTCAGTTCTCCTCCCTCTGCCCAGTCCCTTCCACTCTGCTGACTCCCACCATCTTGGGAAATTTCCCACCAGGAAGCCCTCGCTGAGCCCCGAAATGCAGGGAGGCACCCCGCTCACGACCACACAGCCCGTAGGCCCCGCAGCACTGACCCCGGGTTTGCTACACATCCTGCCGACTGCTGTCCCCGTGTTAGACTGTGAGTGACACGAGGGCAGGGTCCGTGGCGCATTTACGGCTCAAAGCTTAGAACCAATAGAGTGCTGGGATTAAGTGCTTAATACACCTTTATCACATGAATGAATGCACAAAGAAAGGACTGAGTTGGGGGAGAAAACCTGGGAACCTGCGAACTAGTCAGGCCTTCCGTGCGTGCAAGGCACCCATTACTGGTCACCAAGCCTTACCACACACACAGTGCCCCTTGTGGTGGACTCTGTCCTCGCAGTGACCCTCACAGTGCTGAGGCTGGCAGGGATCATGGCCCCATTGTCCCCAGGTGTGATGGGAGATCAGGCACAGTCGGTATCTGGCTGCCTGCAGGCTGGGGCCCGTTCTCCTGGGGACTTTACACCCGTGTGTCATTTGTAATCCTAAGTGTCGGGTAGGCACTTTCTATACTTTCAGTGTCCCCATTTTCCTTTAGCCGGGCAGACAAAATGGGGTAACGGCTAGGAACGTGGGCTTTGGGGTCAGGGAGACGAGCCTGCAACTCGCAAGTCCATCATCTGTCACCTGTGTGACTTTAGGGAACCCATGTAGGCCTTTAAAGCGTCCCTTGAGGAAGGGATAATGGACCTACATCACATGCTTTGGGGACGTTAAAATGAGCTCTTGTAGACAAAGCACTTGGCGCCTGGAATATGTGCGTGGGTTTCACGCTCCATAAACGTCCCTAGAAGGACCCAGAAGACAGAAGGCTTCTCTAATGCATCAATGCGTCCCTAGTGCCTAGCAGTGTGGACGCCACTTGCAAATTTGGGGACGTGTTCCTCCACTGCATTGCAGGTGGACATCTTGGAAAGATGTGGCCCGATGGATTCATGGGCCTCCTTGATCTCGATGCTCATGAACTCCCCACCTCTCTGGAGAAGGGCATGGGGAATGACAAGGCAACGTGGGGGAAGCCTTACCCACTGTCTCCTTGCCCCACCCCCACGCACATGCGGTAGGATGAACATGCTAGCTTTGGCTGCGGCACCGGCTAGCAGTTTTCAAATCTTTGCATCCTATGAATGAGATGTGTGTGCCGTCAAATCACATTTCCCCACGGGCTGCCTTGTTTCCCGGAATAGTAGGGCCCAGATACCCGTTGCCTGCAGAAAATGAGCTCTGAGGTTTCATTTGCTGTAAGCACTGGGTTCTCTGACCAAGTTTGGTATCAGTTCCTGCTGCACATCAGGAAGTCTGCGCTGAAGAAAGCCAGTTTCCCGTAGGCCAGCTCCCTGGCTGTCGTCGGCCATAAAGTCTGACTGGGGACTCAGGGGATTAAAGGGTGTTGCTCCCAATTTCAGTAGAAAATGTCACATCTCCACCACTGCCCATGGGCTGAGATGCAAAGTGGTTTTCCCAGAAAATTGCTGCCTTTTACTCAGTTTCTTAGGAGGTTTCTGTTTGATGTGGTTTGCAGGGTTTTTCAATATGAGTTACGGCATCTCGATGATGATGATGATGATGGTGATTACACTGGTGAGGATGATGATGATTGGAGGAAGTATCCTGTCACTGAGCCAACAGAACCCACTCAGGCCCTGGTATTTCCCAAAGCCCCTGAGGGAGGGGATCTGTACCATGGACATCCACAGATGGGGCATGGGTCATTCTTGGGTCGGTAGGATCCCCCTCGTCCTCTGCAGAGTCCATCCTCTGCCTCCTTCTCCTACATCCATCCGAGACAGGAATAGAGGACAGCAGGGTGGGGAAGGGCCATGAGCTTGGTCCTGTGGGTGAGGTGGGAGGCGGTTCCTCTTCCCAGCTGTTGAAGAGGGGGCAGTGGTGGGGTATTGAGATCCTGGGAACCAGGAAGGCTGGCTTCCGGGCGCAGCTCTGCTTTTGAAGCACCCAGCGGATTTGGGCAAGTTATGCCCCTCATCTGTAAAAGCAGGAATCTCTGCCTGCTAGGATAGGTTTCATCTGTCATAGCACTGTTTCCTGGGGGTTGGGGGTGAGGTCTCGGAGGATCAAGAGACAGTTTGCAAATCTTCCAGCAAACACATGCTCACATTCATGGAGCACTTCAGATGCTAGTACCTAGCTAGGGACGTTTGGGGACAAGCACTTCATTTTAGTGAAGATGTTAGATAACTTAAGGAGCATCGTACATACTGCAGACAATTGAAAGGGCCTAATGTGAACCCCAGTCTGAGCGGCCCCACGTGCAGAAACCGGAAGGTACCCTGAGGCAGGTTTTAGGGTCTCTGAGGCCGGCAAGAAGGCAGGGGGAGGTGGGGTGGGGAGGCATCACCTAGGGCCAGGGAGGGGAGATGGCTGCGGAGGCTTGATCGAGAGGCAGCTTTCCTCCGCCCCCCCCCCCCCCCCCCCCCCCCCCCCCCCCCCCCGCCACTCTCAGAAGGTAGGAGGAGGAGCTCACAGCCGGGAGCTGAGCGACCTGTACTTCCATGATGAAAGACCGTCATCGCAGGAGCAGAATGTCCAGGAAGGAGGGAGGTCCCTCCCCCCCTCAGGTCCCATGTACACCACGTGGGTGGGAGCTTGTCACACACACCCACGCACCCACAGCCACACTCGCCGAGCTCCTGCCCGGGCCAGGCCCATCTCCGCGCGCCTGTAGGCGCCGGGCCTCTGCCGGCCACGCCGCCGCCACCTGCTGCTGCGTCCCCAGGGACTGGGAAGGAGCATCTCCGTGCCTCCCCCATCTGCTTCCCGCCCGGCGACAGCCCCCACCGGTGCGGCCAGCTGAAGCCACGTCTTCCCCGGGGCCCCGTCTTCCCCGGGGCCCCGTCTTCCCCGGGGCCCCATCCCCAGCGCGGAGAGGGAGGCGATGGGAGGGAGGAGCTCCGGCCTCAGCCGCCCGCCCTTCCCCTCCCCTTTCCCCCCGCTCCCCCTCCCCTCCCTTCCCCTCGGCTGCCGCAGCCCTGTTCGTGGCGCGCGTCAGCGTGGGCTCCCCGGAGCGAGTCGCTAGGTAACGGGGCTGGCTCCGCAGACCCGCGGCCGGGGAAGCCCGCGCGCGCCGTCAGCAGCCGCGCTGCGGGGCGCGGGGGGGGCGCACGGACCCTCCCCCATCCGGGCTGCTGATTCCGACTAGCCCGCGGCCCCCCACCCCCCAGGATGTCTTAACCCGCACCGATCGCCACCCCCCAGGCGCCCTTCCCTCTCAGGGACCCCGACGCCGCCAGCCCCCTCCTCCTTCCCAGCCGGTGCGCACCGCTCTGCGCGCGGCCGGGTGGGCGCCTCACTGCCGCGGTCGCCGTCGCCCCTGGTAAGCTGGGCTCGGCGGCCGGGGCCGGGACGGGGAGGGAGTGTCTGCGGCTGGGGGGGAAAGCGGGGGCCGCGAAGTCGGGCAGCTCCCGCCACCGCGGCCGCGGGCCGGCCATGTGCTAAAGTTTCTGGGGCTCGGCTCCCCACCGGGCGCGCAGCGCGGAGCGCCGCGGCACGGTGGGTGGGGCGGCGCGGACCTGCCGGGCGCCCGCCTCCCCCGGCCCCCGCCGGGTGCAGCCCTGCGCGCTCTCACGCTCTCTTTCTCTCTTTCCCTCCGCGCTGCCTCCCGGAGGTCCTCACGCCGAGCCCCTGCGCGGGGCATGAGGAGCCCCGGGGCGTCGCCCGGAGACGACCCGGCTGCGCGCACACTTCGCCAGCGGCGGACGGGGACATGAGCGGCGCGCGCGGGGTCCGGCGCCCGGCGGCCAGCCCCAGCCGGCGGCGGCCAGCGGGTCAGCGCTGCCCGGGAGAATGAGGCGGGAGCCCGCGGCAACCTGCTCCTCCTCCTCCTGCTCTTCCTCCTCTTCGCCTTCCTTCGGCTCCGGCGCCCCGGGCCCGGCTGTGGCTCTGCTGCGTGCCCCGCGCGCCCCCCGCCCGCCTCCGGATGCGCTGCTCGGTAAGCCAGGCCCTCCGCCTCGGGAACAAAGCCCTTTCTGGCCGGGAGGCCGCCTCTGGGCCCCCTTCCCGGCCCCCACCGAAAGCCTGGAAGCCTGCGGGGCTTCCAATAGAACCCCTTCATTTCCTCTACTCTCAGACCCTGCCTGGGAGGCTGAACCGCCCTGGCGCCTTCGAGACCCGGGGCTTTCCTCTGCCATCGGGGAGGCAGATGCGGACTTGACCCGCAGGCAGGAGACCTGTTTGGTCCAGATAAGGATATATGCATCTTGGTTCAGACTCCCCGGTCGGGGGGGAGACTCCTTGGTGGGGGGGGAGACTCATTTGTGGAGGGAGACGACTCCTGTAGAGTGACTACGTAATGGGTGCCCAAGTCGCGCTGGGTAGTGTGCCTCAAAAACACCCAAGGAAGTCGGTTCCCCTTCCTCCATGGCTCAGATTTGGAAACTGAGGCCCAGAGAGGTCGAATGACTTAATCAAGGTCATAGGGCCAACATGTGAGAGACCAGGATCGGAAACCGGCTTCTCCACCAAGCTGATCCCTTTCGTAGCAAACACACTTGTCCCAGTTCTACTAACTGCCTCGTTTGTGGAATCGTTGCATGTGTGTGGAAATAGTTGTGCCAGTCAGTACCTGCTCGGGTGCCATCCGTTGCCGGTAGCATGGAATTGTTGTCCATTCCTCCATCACATGGCTGCTAACGCCTAATGTGAATTGTAAGCAGAAGGTTACTTCTCTTAGTTAAGGGGAGAGACTAAAATGTTCCCCTGGGTGCTTTTTGTTCTGCAGTCCTGCTTCTCCCAGGCCTCTCCAAGAGTGCAAAGGGCAGGATTTGGGTCCTCTTCTGAGCCCCTACGAGGCTGTGCCGGCACCCGCACATGGTCAGCCTCAGAAGCTGTGACCTCAGCCTTTCTACGGGGTGAGGGCTCATCAGGGCTTCCTGCCCCCGGCTGTGTAAGTCTTGGAGATGGTCACTGACTGGCCCTCGGGCTGATCCCAGATGGCCACCGTTCGGGAACGGACCCCGTCAGAAATTTTATCCTGGCTCACGCTTGCCAACCCTCCCTTTCAGCGGAACTTCGCACTTTCTAGCCTAGAAGAAAAGGGGCGAGGGGTTAATGTAGGAGTGGGGCCCTCTGCTTGTCCCCAGGTGTCCGGCTTGCAGCTTCTCACTGCTGGCTTAAGTTCACCTAGGTCAGCACTGGAAGGGGGAATCCACATGGAATCCTTTGGTCCTGGTCGGAGCGGCTTCTTTAATCGACTGAGGCTCCAGGCTTGGCTGTCATGACATGTACAGTGTTCGTGTCCGCGCAGGGAAAGCCCTTAGCGGTGACGGACCTCAGTTTCCCGATTCCCAGAGTCTGACTGGATGATGCCTCCGTTCCTTTCCAACTAAACACTTCTGTGAGCAGGAGGGGAGTGGGTTACTGACCTGAGGCAGGGTGTGGGAGCTCATCAGACACATGCATTTGGACAGATAGTTCTGCACTGAATAGGCATGGATGTCCAGGAAGAGGACGTGGTTGAAGTGGGGAGCCGCAAGATTTGGGTTCCACCTGAAAGAAGGGAAGGGGGAGCAGTGCTTTAGTGGGTTAATTATTGCTCTATAGCACGGTGGCTATAAAATATCTCAAGGTGCCAGACTGAGGTTGTGGGATAGGTTAGGTTTTTCATTGGGAGGTATGACATTGGCCTCTAGGAACTGATGAAATGCAATGCATCAATTAGACGTCTGGTCGGCTAGAAAGTGGCAAGCTGGTGAGCCTGCCTTCCTTCCAGAAAGAATCCATCATAGTTGAATAGGTAGGGCTTTTTCAACCTAAACAATTAGTCGTGCAAACAAAGCGATGTTTAGACTCCCCCTACTCCATTGTTTGCCGGTTATATTAGTGACAGGTGCAGTCTGGCCCTAAGCAGGGACACAGAAAGACTGTGTCGAAACAAGGTGGGTTGCAGGGATGTTGAGACCCTGATGCATGCTTCGCCTGTTGCAGCTAAATCCATCAACTTGACCTATGGGCCCTTAATGGGGTTGTCATAGGTCTTTTAAAAGATGTGGATTAATGACCCTTTAAAGTGTTACTGAATCCGCAGCGAAATGGGCACATGCCTCACCTTTTCCCCAGTCACTAAGCTCCCAGAAGCTTTTGCGACTGTTTGAAATTCACAAAACCGGAGCAAAGCTTTCTTTGCGACATGCTCAGAGGGTCTGCAACAGCAAGTGAGGCATCTCCCGTGAGCGCATCAATCTCCCAGTATCGTGCTTCTGCTCCTCGCGGCTAACTGGTCAGGCTTTGAATAAACATAAACGCAGAGAAACAATCTTCATTGAGTTACTTTTGAAAATGCTAATGTAATTACGAAAGGACAGTTTTTATGTCGTATATCACATGACTGCTGTCCAGAGCCACACACACACCGTAAGACAGTAGTCCCCTTCCTCATAGTTTCGTTTATCATCTTTCGGTTCTTTCCTTTGTTTTGCTCGTCACCCCCAGCATGAAAATGTACAATGAGCAATAAATTCTCCCTTTACAATTTTGGGCTTGTCTTTTACCCACCTCTTTTTGGAAGATCTCTAAAGCTGAGCTCATGCACACCATACATATAGTGGCCTTGTGTGCAGATATATTTTGGGTACCTTTGATTTCTTTTGGGATGACAGGACTGGCGTGTGTCACAAATGCATAACAACAGTGAGGCTTTCCTTTGTTGGCATCCTGTCTCTGAACGGGGTTCTAGATCCTGAAGTCTTGCTCAGAGCTGACATGCCCAGCATCCTGAGAGCCCGTTTCAAGTGCCGGAGATTCGTGCAACGTTAGGGGTGGACAAAGGTACCTGTGGGAGGCACCGATGAAAGGAACATCCCCACGGTCCAGGAAACCTGGAATTCGTTCCTGACGCTGTTGCTCATTGGCTCTGTGACTTTGGACACGTTCTTCCTGTTCTCTAGGCCTCAGTTCAGGCACCTGCAGCCAGTGTGGACATTTGCGTGTGTCTGTGTGTGCGCATGTGTGCGTATGTGTGTGTTAGTAGGAGGTGATCTCTCCAACTCTAAGCTTGAAGAGTCCTCGGGTTGGGATGCAGCCGGTTACTAATAGTTCCGGAATGCTCTGTACTTTAAAGTTACATAACAGCTTCAATTAGACATCCATATAAACAGTAAGGAGAACCGGTGATTATAAAACATGTTGTATATTACCCGAGGCGGGGACTCTGCTCTGAACATGTGGTGACTAGGGCTTTCGCCCTAAAGGCGATGATGCCAGCTTCCCAGTAGGATTCCTTGTGGGGTAGTGTCTTGGTACGTGTCTGAAAAATCTAGAGTGAGCTGTGACCCTCTCCAGAGTCCATGTGGCAGGAGCCTTCATACACTTTGGGTCATTGGGGTAGGAAGAATATGTCGTTCTGTCTGTGTAACTCGAGGTCCTGGGGACTCTGAGCTTCTGCCTCAGTCTCCGGCCGTTCCTGAAAGGTAAGGAGGGGAGGTGTGTAATTACTGTTTGCGGTTGTTTTGAAAATGGAAAGTACTTTAATTAGAGCCTTGAACCCAGCTGAAGCTGAAAAAACGGTGAGAAGTTCGTGTATTTGGCAGCGGCATTTTTGCCGGATTCTCTGCGAGGGCTTCCTTGCAACACGGAAAGTGGGCTGCTGTCCGAGGTCCGCTCTTCTAAAGGAGCCACAGTCAGCGGCAGATAACGGAGGGTACGGGAGGAGACAGGAGACGGCGGGGGAAAGGACCCAGCGGTCCTTAAATACGTTGTCTTCATCTGGATGTCCCGTTCTAGATGAGGAACCCGGGGCTGGAGAGAGTGTCACCTGGAATGTGCCGCTCAGACTCACGCAGTTAGTGAATGGCCAAACCGAGGAGGATTTCACATTAAGTCACCGCGCCACACCTCATTTCCGCTGTCACTGCAGTGTGCCTGGCAACCAAGTTGCGTCCTTTGTTCCAAATTTCTAAATAACACCGTGGCACCGAGTAAGCATTCAGATTTGATGTGGGGGACCCGTGGGGGTGACTTGATCCCAGAGATTTCTGAAGTCACTGGCATTTGTGTTAGGACATTGGATTCCTTGTCACTCTCTGTCTGATGGATTAGATTCCGAAGATATACAGATATAAGCTGAGCACAACCCAAAAGGAGTTGGTGTTGGTGGTTCTTTAGCGGAGAGTTTAAAATAACCCCTCAAGGTCCCGTGTCACCCTGGGGCTCTGGGGGACGTGATCCCAAGCTGGCCCGAGGGACATTTGGGAATGCGTTGCTGGCCTGCACCTCTTAAAAGGGCTGCAGAATCAGTTATGCAACAGAAGCTTCTGGAGGAGGAGCGTGACTACCCCTCCAAGATGCCACACGGGTTAATCCTCCTGAAAGAACAAGCCAGAAGGAAATAGGAGGAATGTATACCAGAATTTCAGGGCTCACCTGCAGCTTTTAAGGATTTCCAGGACTTGGTGGAAAAGCAGGTTCTGAAGAAGTTGTTGAGCCCCTGAGTAGAGACGCTATTGTAACAGGCTCACAAAGCGGCTGGCGAAGTCCATGCACAGTCACCTGTTCTTTTTTGGATAGGCCTGTGGGTCTGGCCGAGTGTCACCCGTGCCCAGGGTGGGAGGCTCCAGACACACAGGGTACAGACAGCAAGGGGGTCCCCGGAGTCACCTGGCTCCACGTTCTCCCAATCACCCCCGGGCTGCTGCTGCTTCTCATCTGGGGCCTAAAATCCTTCTAGCCCTGATGCTGTCCCTTCCCGCGCCACATGGGTGGCGTCTTAACAAACAGGACCCTCCCTCCACCTCCCCTGGATTACTAGACCGTTTATCTGCCAAGAGCTTCGAGTTTCCTGATAGGTGATTAACGGGAAAAAGGAGACACAGTGTATTGGAAAACTCCACCCCGATTCACCTGTCATCCGTAAGATGCTGAAACCTCTCTGCACCCAGCACAGATTTTTGAGTCGGCGAATCAGTAATAATGTTGCATGGCCCCCACGAGACTCATAGAGTCTGTACCCCTTGCCCCCAAACCTTAAGAGATCAGATGCCCAGGGTTTGCAGCTCTGGGCCAGATTTCTAGTACACCACGGCTATTAAAGTGCAGAAAACGCAAAGGCAGCCATGCGGAGGCATCGGGAGTAAGGCAGGAGGGCATGGAAGTCTGTGACTTATTTATTTATTATTAAACATTTTCTTACATTTATTTATATTTATTTTTTGAGAGAGAAAGCAAGTGAGGGAGGGCAGAGGGAGAGAGAGAGAGACAGACAGACAGAATCCCAAGCAGGCTCCATGTTGTCAGTGCAGAACCAGATACGGGGCTCCAACATGGACCGTGATATCATCAGCTGATGATGAGTCAGGTGCTTAACCGGCTGAGCCCCCCAGGCGCCGCTGAAGTCTGTGACCTTTGCTCTGTGATTACAAAGAACAGTATTTAAAATGTGGTCGTGGACATTATGGAAGGTCCATCGAGAGCACCAAGAATCCTAGAATAAATTCACTGAAGAATTCAGATGTTTGCATGCTGTCTGTGTTTGTGGCTTAGGAGGAGCGTAAGTGATGGGGCAGCTTCACGCAGGGTTAAGCCTCACCTTCACAAGCCCTCCTGGTGGGCGCAGAGTGATGCATCTTGGTCATTTGCCAGGCTACGTGCTCCGGTGATTGTTACTGAAATTTGAATCACAGGTCAGCGGTGGTGTTCCGAGGGTCACCGTATTCCCAGTTGGCTCAGCTTCTTAACGATCTGTGATGAGCTGACATATGCCGCACTGAGTGTCCTGCAGCAGAGAAGCAGATAGGGACTGTCCGGTTCCTCGTGGCTTTTTCGGGCACCCCGGGTTTTCAGCCTCTCTCTGCTAACCGAGGTCCTGGCCCAACACACGGCTTCATTCTGCCACAGGTGAATTGTTTCAGTTCATCGTGGCCTTGATGTGACCCCCGGAGGATCCTCGATTGCTTTTAATTCACAGAGTGGATGATAACGACAATCATCTTGTTTTTAATCATCAATATTGACAAGTCTCTTATTTTTAGATAGAATGAATGTGTCTGGAGAGCCTAACGCACACGCTGAAAATGATCTATGGACGCATACAGTTCCGTTAATGTGCCGAGAGGGCTTTATGGAATCCTTCTAAAAAAGTAAGCCTGGCTTGGCCACGTGGAAATCAAAGGGGAGGAATGGAAGTGGGGACGCTGAATTCTCCACCCAGAAAGCAGGGTGGAACAGTGCACTTGATTTCTTTTTTTTTTTTTAATGTTTTTTATTTATTTTTAAGAGACAGAGAGAGACAGTGTGAGCAGGGGAGGGGCAGAGAGAGAGAGGGAGGTACATAATCTGAAGCAGGCTCCAGGCTCTGAGCTAGCTGTCAGTGCAGAGCCTGACGTGGGGCTCAAACCCACGAACCGCGAGATCGTGATCTGAACAGAAGCTGGACGCTCAACTGACTAAGCCCCCCAGGCGCTCCTACACTTGATTTCTAAAAGGGGACGTTGGGACTCTCCTTGGTCAGTGTTGCTGACAAGATCAGCATTGCCTCGGTCCCGAAATTTCCCTTAGATACTGATTCTACTTCTACTAAAGACCGATTGCCCTCAGGCCCCGTCCCCAGGACGTCGCTGTGGAGTTCGAGAGCTGAACGTCCATCTGCCCGGGCCTGGCACCCATCGTTCGGCCGCCCTTTGGTTCTGCCTGAGCCCTGGGATGGCACCCTGCCCTTCAGCTCTCTCATAATCTGGGAGACTTGGTTATTGCAGTGGAGTGCAGGCTGTCCCTGGGAGGTGGTCAAGGGGTCTGTCCATCGGGGCCGCCTTCTATCTGTCTCACCTGGGCACCCGGGGACAAGCCTCTGCCCCACTCCGTTCTTCCCTTGGCTTCCTGGGCTGGCAGTGTGAGGACCGGGCCACACAGGGGTTTTCCCCAGTGGGTTTGGGGCACCACCTCCACGCATGCACCCGGGAACGTGCTAAGGTATGGACGCCCGAGCCCTGCGGCAGACCTGTGGAGTCAGAATCAGAATCTGGGTTTTTAATTCTTCTCTCAGCCACAGCGAGATTCTAGACCCACACTGGTTGTCACAGATGGCTGACCACTGATGGCCCTTCCTGCTGCCAAACCCTGAGACCATGGTGCCCCTCCTGTGCTGGCCTCCCCCCTCAGCTCCACCCAGGCTGCCCTCCTCTCTCCTCGATACCCTTTCTGCCTCCCCTCTACAGTGTGTGCTCCAGGGGGCCCCCAGGCTCACGACTCCCTTCTGTTCAGAGCTCTGCAGTACTTGCTGTCCCCCTGAGGGTGGTGGCCAGGGACTTTGGGAAGGTCCCAGGCCCTGCACGAGCTGGCCCTGGGTCTGACCACCTCTCCTGCGTCCTGCCCCTGGCTTCTGCCCTGTGAGCCGCACTGTGGCCCCTCCTGAAGGTGCTCATTCTGCAAGAGCCCTCGGGAGCTGGGGACCAACGAGGGGGAGTGCTCGGAGGGTGGGGAGCCGCCCCGAGGAGCTGCCGCATTCTGACCCCCCACTGCTGCGTAAACCCATGCAGAGGGATGTGCTGAAGCTCCCTGTGGCAAATCTCCAAGGCCTTCCCCCAGAGTACAAGCTGTTTTAGGAGCAGCCCTTTAACTGGGCACCGTATTTTAGGGTGACTCATCACCGGACTGGGTTATCAAAGTGGGTCTAGAAATCTCTTTCCGAAGAAGTTTCTAGAAAGAGGCTAGATTTTTCCCCCTCCTCCCCCACCTTGGGCTGGACAGTTCCTTCCAAGGCCATTAATCCCTGGGATCCTGCCATCTGCCTTCCTCTTCCTTCCACAAATACCCCCAGGACACTGGCCACATCCGGGCACTGTTCTGGGCCCTGTGATGATCCGGAGAAACAGCAGCTCTGGAGGGCCGGCTTTGGCTTGGTTTCCTCTTGGACGCCTGCTCTGGCTCTGCCACAGACGGAACAGTGAGGCCTGGACATGCCTCCTCCGGCCTTTATCTTCTCCCAGCAGGGAAGACGAGCTGGGGCCTGTGTGTCAGGAGCGGCTCTCCTGGGGCCTGGGGCAAGCACCGCAAACCGGACTCAGAAATATCAATCACATGGTGAGGAGGAGGGAGAGACGGACTGTCTTGGGGTGTCTGCCTCCGAGGCAAGCGAGTGCGTAACTGGGTGGAGATCCGGAAGATGCGAGGAGCCTCGGCGATGGGCCAGGTGGTCGGTACCGGGAGCTGGTTTGGGTTCTCTCAAAGCCAGCCTGCCCAGCAGTGTATCAGCGTGGAGAAGGCCGTGAAAACTTGCGGCCCTTCTGCACCCGGCCATTGTAGATGCTTCTCGAATCTTCTAGGAGGGGGAGTGTCCATGCTCAGCTTTGGCATTCTTGCATATTCTTGCTCTGTATACGTTGACCAAGCCTTTACTGAGAGTCCATCAGGCAGGAGGATGATGGTAGACGAGGTGTCCTAGTTTCTGTAGTCACTCCGAGACCCTGGAAAGATGGGTTTGGACGGAGGAGACTGGGGGCATCTGAGGTCAGCCTTGAGAGATGAGTAGCGACTCATCAAGCAGCGGTGAGGCGGAAGGGCATTCCAGGAGGGGAGGTAGAAGCAGATGCTGAGGAGGCTGGGCCTCTGGGGAGGGGTGAATGAGGGGGGTGGCAGAGGGCTGTAGTGTTCCGCTGCGGGAGCAGGTACACCAGTCTTGGCCCGATGGGTGTGGGTCTTCCGTGCTGGGATAAGGAGTGTTTCGTGTCTTAGAAGTGATGGGGAGCCACAGGAGGTGTTTGAGTGAGAGTGTGGGTTTTAAAAAGCCAGCTTGTGGTCCTGTTTCATGCTCCCTCCGTAACTTCTCCATTATAGTGGAGACACGTAGAATGTTCAGGAAGACCGGCCGTGTGGATATAAGCATGATTGTCTGAGCTGTGACCTCCAGGCCATTTTCCCAATTGCACTGTGTCCCCTTGTCTGTATTTGCTGAGTGATTCTCCAGGCCCTGCTGCCCAGACCCCAGCCTCACCGACCCTGCTGGGGCTCGGAGGGAAGGTGAGGGAGCCGCTGGCTCAGGCGCTCACCGCCCGGCCACGATGGACTCTGGCCAACAGGAAATGGAGCGGGCAGTGTCCAAGCCTGATTCACCGAGCCGTGGGGCTCCCTGCGCCTCTGCAAATGCATTCAGGCTGCTCCTGGCCTAAAAACAATGCTCCCAGACCTACATCCACAGCTGACAGAGTCCAGGGCAGATATCCCGGCTTCCTGAGCCCCCCAGCAATGGGCTTAATGGGTGGGAAAGGGAGTCTGTGTCGGGAACTGAAGCGTGTGCCGCTGGGTGCTATGCCCCTTGGCTTTGAAATCATCATGCTCGGCAGGGCGGCGACTTGCGTAGACCTGGTGGGGCAGATGGGACACAAGGAAGAAGGTTCTAGGGCTCACTTCTGTCTTCACCTCCACCGTCTCATTGCTGAGGGGAGGAGAGAGAGGGAGAAAGAGAGAGAGAGTGAAAGCCTGTTCCACAGGCCAGTGGGTAAATTTTTAGCGGTTTCTGGGGAGTTTGGCCCTGGCAAAGAGCCTTCCTTGGGACAGGCTGAGTTGCCAAATCACGCCAAGGGCACACCATCCCGGGCAGTGTGGAGAGCTGCCGTGTGCTAGAGAGTTCACTGCCCCAGAACGTGGGCCCGGGAAGGAATGCAGCTCCAGCCTCCCATTGGCCCTGTTTGTAGGTCAGCACACCGAGGCCCAGAGACATGAGGCTACCGGTCCAAGGTTGCACAGTGGGCTTGCAGCCCAGCGGGGCATCGGATCGTTCCGGAGTCGGCCATGATCTCCGAGGCTGGCCAGTGCCCAGTGTTGGCAGGCATCCACGTGGCAACGGACAGTATGTACTCACGCTGCCTTTCGGCCAGCCGGGCACGGAGGACGTGGCTTTCTCCTTGTTCCTGTGTCTTTCGTCTCGGAAGCCAGGGCGAGAGCCAGGGGCTTGGGCAGTCAGAGTCGGAGGGGGATGGGCATGACGTCTGTATGTCTGGCCCTTTCTTCACCTTTTTTGGTTTCTGAAGCTTGCCTGGATGTTTAATGCAGGAAGAGAGCAATATGAGAGCAAACCAGGGACTCCTGGGTGGCTCAGTCGGTTAAGCATCTGACTCTCTATTTAGGTTCAGGTCATGATCTCATGGTTCATGGGTTCGAGCCCTGTGTTGGGCCATACGCTGACAGTGCAGAGCCTGCTTGGGATTCTCTTTGTCTCTCCCTCTCTCCCTGCCCCTCCCCTGCTCATGCTCCCTCACTCTCTCAAAATAAACAAACTTCAAAAAACAGTGGGGCACCTGGGTGGCTCAGTTGGTTGACTGTCCAACTTCCACTTGGGTCAGGATCTTGAAGTTCATGAGTTTGAGCCCCACGCTGGGTTCTGTGCTGACAGCTTGGATCCTGGAGCCTGCTTCTCTCTCTGTCCTTCCCCCACTCACACTGTCTCTCTCTGTCTCTCAAAAAAAGAATAAATGTTAAAAAATATTTTTTTAAATTAGAAAACATATATTGTAGGGGGGCATTTGGGTGACTCAGGTCGTTGAGCGTCTGACTTCAGGTCAGGTCATGATCTCTCTCTCAGTTTGTGGGTTTGAGCCCCGCGTCAGGCTCTGTGCTGACAGCCCAGAGCCTGGAACATGCTTCAGATTCTGTGTCTCCCTCTCTCTCCCTCTCTCTCTCTCTCTCTCTTTCTCTCTCTCTCTGCCCCTCCCCTATTTGTACTCTCTCTCAAAAAAAAAAAAAATTGGAGTAAATTAGACCAGTTCTCAGGGTTTGGTCATGGAAAGAAAGAGACTGAGGTCCCAGGAGCCCCAAGTATCACAGAAAGCCCCATCACATACCCCAGGGAAGCTGGTCACACTGGCTCTCAAAACTCCTTGACGCACCTGGGTGTGGCACAAAGCGCCCTGTGGCGTCACCATCCGTGTCTCTGTCCCCTCGCGGCGGTGTGTTCCCTGCATCCCCAGCACCAGGGACAGAGCTGTGGCAGCACCGGGAGCTGCAAACTCCGGCGAGACTGTGATTACAGGCAGGCCGCTGCCGGGAGCACACACGTGGTATCTGAGGCTGTTCTCAGGGTCAGACTGGGGAGCGTCTGACGCACCGTGTGATCTGGGACGACCTGCGACGGTCTTTCGGAGCCCTTGTTTCTCCCCCGTGCAGTGGCCGTGATGACGACAGTGAGCGATAATCAGAGCTTTCCTATACTCGCTGCTTCCTCTGGGGAAACGTTCCCTGTACGTTTCGGGAGCTATTTCATTTAATCTGAGCCACGGCTCGATAAAGGAATTGGTTTTATTGTTCCCATTTTACAGACGAGGAAACCAAGTTTTCGAGAGTATTTCTTGCCTCATGTAAAATACTTCCGAATAGCGGCTTCAGACACGAGTCTTCTTCATGTTGCGCATGAGTCCAGGGGCTGCCTGGGCTCAGGTCGGGGGTTCGCGACGGAGGCCTCACTCGACTGCATTCAGACCGTGGCGGGGGCTGGAATCATCCCGACCCCCCCCAACCAGCTTGTAATCACCCTCTCATCCATCCAGAAGCTTCACTGAGCACCTGCTCTGTGCCAACAGGACCTGCTGGGTCTCTGTCCTTCTTGGAGCTTAGAGGGGCACAGAGACAGAAAGATTAACACATGAATTTTATAAGCAATCAGAGACTTTTAATAAGGATTTGGCGTTTCACCGAACCCAGAGCAAGCAGCGTGGTCTGGCGTCACAAAGGAGACAAGGTCACAGGAACGTCCGCCGTGGCCAGGACACCTTCTTTCCGGTCTGTCCGGAGCGCCGAGTCTCACCACCTGGCAGTGCCCACCGCACCCCCCAGCCTCGCCCGTGACCGTCTCTTCCTGCCCCTCTGAGCACATGGCCGAATAACGCTCACTCCAAAGTGGCAGCCTCACCCCTGCAACTGCATGACCTCCCAACTCACTCCTGCTGGGGGCCCAGATTCCCAGGAGGGGAACTGAGCAGCCTGGAGGGGGCAGGGAGGGGGGTGGTGCGGTTTCCTCTCATCCAAACAGCATCGGTTGAGCGGATGCGGTCATGTGGCCCAGTGAGCTGTCTGTCTGCGGACGCGGTTTGGGACAGTTCCCCAGGAAGGGCATGCCGGAGTGGGGAGAAAGACGGGGCGCCTTCACTACACTGTGCCTCGACACCCTTTCACATTAGGGTCGCACTTGCCAGCCTGTTGAGGTACAGAGGTGAGGACATTTGTTTAATCGGAGAATTGCACGGGAGTGCCAAGCTTTAATTTGCCTGCGTTCCCACCCTGGTTCAATACATAATAAGGAAACTGGGGTGGTGCCTGGCTGGCTCAGTTGGCAGAGCGTGCGACTCTTGATCTCGAAGTTGTGAGTTCGAGCCCCAGGTTGGGTGTGGAGAGTACTTACAAATAAAATCTCAAAAAAAAAAAAAAGCCTAATATTAGAATTTTCAAAATTGGCTATTTTTAACCAATTCGTTTAATTAAGTTTAATTAACCCATCAACGTGCATTGCTCTTGGCTTTTTCATTTTGCCAAATACGACGAAGACTTTGGTCACAGACCTGATGTGATCCGGGGACCCGTGGGCATTCAGGAGTCTGCAGGGGTGACTTGTGGATAACAATGGCCCACTCCAAGCAGCGGGACAGGCTGACACGTGCCAGCCCTGGGCTTCGAGCCTGACGGGCACTGTTCGGTCCTGAGTCTGCACAGGACCCTGCCCCTGCTTTTATACCTTGTAAGACGGAAATGAGGCGGCTCAGGGAGGTCACCTGTCTCGTCCGAGGTGCACAGCCAGTGAGAGCAGGAGCGAGGTTGGATTCCAGGCTGTTGACTGCTCAGAAAAGCTGAGGGAGATGGGTGGGGTCCCCTCATCGAGAGCAAAGGCAGGCTGTGATGTGGGGGTGCTCGTGGGAGGAGCCAGGTGTTCAGAGACCATAAGGTGGGGAAGGCTCAGGAGATTTCCCTGAAGAGGTGTTGGCTTAGGCAGGCCTGGAACGGGACCCAGGCATCCAACCCGGGGACGGCCACAGAGGCATGGACACGGGTCCGACAGAGCATAGAGAGCCCAGAATGGACTTCCTTGTTGGGCAACGAGGAAGCCGCATGATCCGGGCTGGGATTTGGAAGGACAGCCCTATGACAACATGGAGATTGAACCAACATTTACAAATCAGAAATCTGTGCTGGCAAACACTTTTGAAAGAGCAAATGTGTGTCATATGCAGATACACTCAGATTGACTGATTTCGGAAAACACATTCTCATTTGGAAGAGACACGAGGGTCCCACCTCCTCTGTGCCGTCTGTGGAGCTGGAGTGGAGCCCTGTCTGTACCCACCTCCCAGCCTCCAAAGATATGGGCACGGCGGAGGGGGCCGGGGAGGGGAGGGGTGACTGCGGGAGTGGACTTCACCATGATTCCTTTCTCCGAGAAAACACTGGCTTTCAGAGTTAACTTCCACCTTCTTCTGCAAGTGTCTTCGAACTCCCATGATCAGTTTTCTTGGCACAGGCACGGACAAGCTTAGCAACTCTGGATAAGTGAGGCAGGGCTTAATGGCAACATGGCCGATGAGGTTGCCTTGGGAGGGAGCCCAGGGTCACAGAGGTGGGGCAGGAAAGTGGACCAGGGTCTCTCTGCTGCCAAGTCTTAACCCTGAAGGACTTCATCCTTGTCATTATGCAGGACGTGTGCAGGTGGGAGGGGCTTTCCAAATCCATCTCTGTTGTCATTATCCTTAATGACTGGGCCGCGCAACAGAGTCACAAGCTGGGTGGCTTGAAACAACAGAAATGTACTCTCCTACTGATCTGGAGGCCAGAAGTCTAAAGTCAAAGTGCTGGAGGTTCTAGAAGGAACCTGTTTCATGCTTCTTCCTGATTTTTGGATGCTGCCAGCAATCTCTTGGTGCTCCTGGGCTCGTGGTTGCACCTCTGTAATCTACACCACCCATCTTCTTGTGGGAAGATGTTTCCCTGGGTGTCTGTGTGCCTGCCTCTTACAGACCTCCCTTACCTTTCTCTTGCAAAGACCCCACCCACTGGATTTAGGGCCCGCCTTAATCTTGTACAACCTTATCATAATTTGATTACATCTGTGAAGATCCTATCTTTGTATAAGGTCATAGGTACCAAAGGTTAGGACTTGGACATGTCTCTTGAGGAGACATAATTCAACCCATCACACGGAGAGACTGCCCAGGGTCGGGTCCCCAGTGGACCACGCCCTCAACCAGAAGGCTCTCTCAGCATCAGTGCTGCGAGCTCATGGGGGCGGGTTTTGCTGCTTTGGGATCTGTTTGGGATGCTGCCAGAGTAGGGGCGAGTAGGTGGTGGCTTGGGCACGTTGCGTGTTCTGAGGAGCACGGCCACCCCCAGCTAAATAACGGCGTCCTTCCTCCGGGCTTCTGACAGCACCTGGCACGTTGTTCCTTCAGGTCCCCTTCTGACCTCAGGGCAGCCAAGGGACAGCTGAGTCTGGGAAGGTGGTGCAGAGCTGAGACATTTGGGCCAGTCTGGTTCCTTTCCCTGCCACCTCCCCTCCCCCAACCCCACAAGACTGCAGACCTCCCTAGGGCAGGGATGTCCGACCATCTCTGTCTTCACTACAGCACAGTTTCGGATGCGTGGGAGCTGCCACATATTTTCAGATTCAGTCACCACGTGGCCGGTGCTTGGAGACCCTGAGGTTCCCCTGGGCAAGTCTCTAAAGTCTCTATGCACATTGTAGGGCTGCTGTGGGATTTGATGAGATTGCGTATATTAATTAAAACCATGCCCTTGAGAGATGCCAGCTCTGGTCATGGTCTGGAAGATGTTGAAGGAGGAAACGTCGGGGCTTGATGGAACACTAGAGCAAAGTCAAAGGTGGTGTGCGGCTGGTTGGCTGCAGAGATGGGCCCCGGCGGGAACGGCTCGAAGGGGCGGGCGCTGGGTTCGGGCCAGGAAGGTGGGCCTCTGTGAAAACTTGTGGCTGTTGCAAGTGAATGCATGGTCTGTGGGGTGGAAAAAGGTTCTCCCTGCAGGAGCCCAGAGAGAGGGAAACAGGCACCCCCTCGAGAGTTTTGTGAGGGAGTTTTCTGCCAAGGGCTGGAGGAGACCGGTCCGGAGGGGCAGCGGAAGGGTGGGACTCGGTGCAGGAACTTGGGCACGAAAGCCACCTTTGCAAGGTTAGGTTTGGAGGACGGGGATTCAGGGCCTCAGCAGACGGGAGTCTGGAGCACCCTGGCTGGCCATGGGAGTCAGCAGATCTGAAAATATCAACTGCCTGGCCCTTTAAGGAAAGTTTTGTTGCCGAGAAGAATCCGGAATAGCTCAGAGCCCACGGAACTCCTTGCAGCTTTGAGGATGCAGATCTGCCCTCACCTGGTGTGGGACCCTGATTTCCCAAGCTTCGTGAATGCCCCCGGAGGGTCGGGGCTGTTTCTGAAAGACCACAGGACGCCCCCGGCTGCCAGCAGAGGTGTGTAGTTATGAAGATAAGAAGGCATCATGCTCGAGCACGGGAATTCTGGGAGCATTTGAAAAATGCTGATGCCTGGGCCCCCTTCGCTTTGCATTACGGTTCAGCTGGTCTGAGATGGGGGCCTGGGCACCGGTACTTTGAAAATCTCCTCACTGAAGCTGCTCAGGGCTGGCCCATCAGCTCCACCACTGGGCCGCGTACCGCCTTGCTGGGCCTCGCCCATCATTCAAAAATGGTGCAAGGCACAGCCTTACGTACATGGTGCGTGTGGTGGGTCTAACACCGAGCCTTGTACACAGACGCCCTCGCTCCTCTTGCTCCAAAGCGGGAAGCTGATACTGCCACCTGTCTAGGGTGTCTGAGGGAAATGGGCCTCCTTTGGGCGACTCCAGTGCCATTTTGTCATTGTCTCCTGTGCTTGGGGACAAGGCAGCACAGTTCCTGTTAATGAGCCGCATCTGAACAAGGGGTTGGGGACCCCTAAGCGAATGAGGCATTTTAGACAAAGGCGTGCCGTGTTTGGAGCCCTGCGTGCTTGGTCCCCCCTCCCCTCCCATCACGCCCCCTTAACCCGGGGGCCACAGGAGAGCAGGGGAGGGAGAGCGGTGTTCCAGCCCCATGAGGGGCGGGCGTGAGGCAGACGGGGACCCGGTGTGCAGGCCATGGGCGGCAGTCCTGATCAGGGAAACATTTTTTTTAAACCGTTCCCAGTCAACTGTGAGAGATTTGGAATCAAGCCAGTGACCTTCTGCAGGTACTGAGCTGTGAGTCTATAGATTATTTGGGTTTTGCATTAAAAAAAAAAATCCCTAAGGCCATGCCGGAAAGAACAAGCGTCTCACGATTGACCTGCTTCTCTCTGCACCATGCGGAGCTTCAGGTCCTCTTCAGAGAGGAGCTGCCGGCCCCTCAGCAAGCCTTAGACGGTGTTGGCATGAGGAGTGACTGGGGTTCAGGTTAGTCAGGACAGAGGACAGCCAGAGGGCTCAGGCACCGAGGGCTCAGGTCCTCATCCGGGTGGCGTGGGTACCGTGTGGCATCTCCTGCAGGTGGGCTGGTCGACCAGGTGCAGCTGTGTTGAGCTGAGACCAGGATCAGGCACGCTGTCCTCTGTCCCCGCTCTGGGAGTCAGGTCAGACGGCAGCATCTCCAGAGACTCCTGGCCAATGCTGGCAGCCAGGTAAGTGCGGGGAGCGCACAACCAGCCCTGAAAGCAGATGGGGGTCAGCGGCGGCTTCCTGGAAGAGGGGACTTCTCAACAGTGTCTCCAGGAGGAGTGGCACTCAGCCCCTTGCAGGAGGGCAGTGCGGGGGCGGGACCAAGGGCTCTGTGTCTTCAGCTGGAAGAGATGCACAGAGGGACTTAGCGCATGGAGGCGGGATGCCAAGCCCGAGGCAAGAAAGACAGATTTGCCTGCGAGTGTGCTTTGGTGGGACGCGAGCTGGGCCCCCAGTCAGGCTGAGTGTCCAGAGAGCTTGGTTCCTGCAAAGTGTGCCTGCATTCGGTGCGTGTGCACATTCGTGTGTCAGGATTGCGTGCGTGCACGTGCATGCGTGAGGGAGGTCCGGGTGGAGGACTGTCGGAGGATGAAACAGGTCAAAATCCAGGCTGTGGGACGGTCAGGTCGGCTAGCTCGTGTGCTTTACAGAGCGGACCCCACTCTCAGGACATAACAATCCCAGGTCACAGGGCTCGGTCACCCGCCCCCGCGTCACGGTTCCCCGAATCTTATGATTTTACAAAGCGGGAATTGTCATTTGCATTTACCAATGAGTTAGAATCCTTACAAGGTCCCACCAGGGGCTCGCCCAGCCTCTGATCCCACCTCCCTGACATCTCTCTGTGCCCCAAACCCTTGGAACTTCCTTCAGATCTTTTTTGCCTTTCATCTGAGCTTTTACACCCGCCATTTTCTCCTCTGGACCCATTTTTTTCCTGCTTCTCATCACATCTTAACTCGGCCTCCCCTTCTCCAGGCCCTCGGCCCCGCCCACCCCGGGCTGTCTCTCTGGGCCACTCTCCTGCAGAGCTCTTGCTTCTGGGAGCAGTCACGCAAAGTGGCCTTTTCCTTGCTAAGTTCTTTGCAGACATGTCACAAGCTTTGTGCACCTAGCATGGTACCCGGCCCCCAACAGGTGCTTAGTAAAGTCTCTGTTAAGTAAATTAATGGGTTGTTGAGAAGACCAGAGCACAATGGGGTTAGGAAACGTTGAGGCGCCTGGGTGGCTCAGTCAGTTAAACATCCGACTTTGGCTTGAGTCACGATCTCAGGTTTGTGGATTCAAGCCCCGCATCAGGCTCTGTGCTGACAGCTCAGAGCCTGGAGCCTGTCTTCAGATTCTGTGTCTCCCTCTCTCTCTGCCCCTCCCCTGCTCACATTGTCTCTTTCTCTCTCAAAAATAAATAAATAAAACATTTTTTTAAGTAAAAAAGAAATGTTCCCAAGGTCACATGGCCCGCAAGTGGCCATGTTGGTATTGAACTGTCTTTTCTGCGGCTCCACACCTGTGGGGTTGGGGAGCACACCCAGTCAGCCTGAAGGGTTCCGTGGCCGGCAGTGGGAGAAACGGGGCTCAGAGACTCGTCTCGCAGAGGGAGGGCACTTGATGAGCCAGGCACGGTGTCAGGGCCTTGTCTGGGCTTTGTGGGGAAACTAAGGCAGAAGCCCAGAAACAGACGTTGGGCTGACCCAGCTAACTGGGGAGCCATGCATGCAGGCTTTACTCTGGGCCCGAGGTCCCTTCCAACCCCACGTCCTGGGACGGGGCCCCTCCTACCATGTTTGGCTCAGAAGAAAGCTGGGACTTTGGGGGAAAGGCCTGGGGTGGACCAGAGTCAAGCCAAGAGCTGCACCGTGCCCTCTGGCCTCCATCCTGAGCCTCAGTTGTTCCTGTCTTCACAGAAACATAGAGCCTGCCCAAGCATTTGCTTTCCTCTGCAACGTAATGTAAGCCACAGAGAAGCCGTCTGAATATGCTTGCAAGTAGTTTTAAAAAAGCGCCCAGTTGGGGCGCCTGGGTGACTCAGTTGGTTAAGCGTCTGACTTCAGCTCAGGTCATGATCTCACAGCTTATGGGTTCAAGCCCTGCATCAGACTCTGTGCTGACAGCTTAGAGCCTAGAGCCTGCTTCAGATTCTGTGTCTCCCTCTCTTGTTCACTCTCTCCCCCCCCCACCACTCATGCTCTCCCCCTCCCAGGTCCTTTGCCAAGGGCTCTCCGCAGCCCCCAGTACATACTTGGGCTTGTCCCTTGTGGGACAGGAGAGCCTCCAATTTGGGATGCTATGTGAGGGCCCAGGATACTCACTGGCGGCCTGTGGAGGGGCACCCAAGAGGGACCCCTGGGTCCTGAAGGAGGGAAGCGTTCCCCCTGCAGACACGATTCCAGCAGGTGTGTGACTCCAGATAACTGTAAAACAGAAATCGTGGACTAAACCTTAAGCAGAGGTACCCCAACTCATCAACCCCCATCTCCTGCTGCTGCAAACTTTCTCTGTTGACCCTTCTGACTGGGCAGGGAGGATGCAGTGGACGCAGTCCTCCAGCTTCGGGAACCCCTCTGACCACACAGGATCTGAGACTGAGGTGCTCCCCAGGAGTTGGTCTCCATCCTTTGTTTTTCTCATTTGCTCAGCTAACGTGCATGAAGTCTTCCCGTGAGCACAGAGCTGCACGGGGCCAGGGGCAGGGAGGACACAGAAGTGGTTAAGGCCTAGTTTCTGCTCTCAGCTGGGTCTTAGTCCCTGCGTACAGCTGGCCTGCAAGGGGGCAGGGCTCGGCCCTGGTGGGTGGGAGCCCTGGGCAGTACGGGATTTTCCACCATGAGCCCTGAGTTGCTTGTCTGAGGCAGGGCACCGTCCCGGCCTCCTGTGGGGCTGTGCCGGTGGGCAGAGGAGCCAGTTGGGACGGCTGGAAGATGCCGAGGACACAGTAAGTTCTTAATCCACATAGGCGGTTAGCACGTATGACACAGTGGTGAGGATCCTGGTGAGTATTTACTGCTTTTCCGAGCACGGTCAGCATTAATCAGTGTAACAAAAAGGAGGGAGACAGTGTGCCCATAGCAGGGGTCAGCCCACCTGGCCCCGATCCCCATTTTACAGACAGGCAGACAGAGGCTCATGGAAGGAAAGTATGGCCTGTTTAGATGCAGTGAGACAAGAAGGGATGAGCTTTGCAAGCGCTTTGATCTCTTCCTTCCTCCTTTCCTTCCTTCCTTCCTTCCTTCCTTCCTTCCTCCTTTCTTTCCTCCTTTTCTTTCTTTCCTTCCATTTTTTCTGCCTTCCTTCTTTTCTTTCTTCCTTTCTTCCTTCCTTCCCTCCTCCCTCTTCCCTCCTCCCTCCCTCTCTCTTTTTCCTTCCTTCCCTTTCTTTCTTTTGTTCTTTCTTTCTTTCTTTTTCTTTCAGCCTTCTTCACCTGTCTTTGAAACGTGTATTTTTCACTCTCATTATTTCAGTGATTACTTATCGATTCTTTATTTTCTAACATAATGTTGGACACGGTAGGAGGCGATCCACGAAATAGCTCCAGAAGGCTGTGCTCAGCAGCTGAATGAGCAAGTGCTGTTGTCGCCCGGCTAGACTGGGAACGTGCACGCTGTGGGCGCTGACCAGAGCCCGCTGGTGGGAGGTGGGGACTCTAGCAGCAGAAAGGTGGGCAGTCATGCTGCAAGATGGCTACATGAAGGGGGGAGGGTTCCGTGAGGGGCCAGATGGGAAGAGCAGGGCCAACAGGTCCTGCTCATGCACTGAGACCTCCCTCCGCAGGCATTCTCTGAACGTCTTCTGGGCATCGGACCCCATGTAGATGATAGCAGAGATGTTAGAAGAGTCAGTGTGCTTGGGTCGAGTCAGAAGAAGTACATTATGTGAGCGTACAATGTAAGAGTTCATCCAGTAGATGTGGGCCCATGGCAACCCAAGGGTTGACCAAGCCCCTGGCTCTGGCCTTGCCATCGTGAACAGATCACTTGCCCCCAGCGAGCCACAACTTCCTCTTCTGGAAACAGGCACTTATGCATTCATTCAAACACAACGAAACGTCTCTGAGGTACACTTGGTGCTCTGTTCTTGGTGTGGGGGCTCCCTCGGAGGATAAGATTGCTGTCATGTAGCATATTGTCAACGTGGTGAGGAGTGGTGAAGAAAATAATATACTTTCAGGCCATGATCAGCCCTTCAATGAGAATAAAGGAGGGCATGTGAATAGAGAGTGAAAAGTGTCAGACCTTTATCCACAGGGTGGCCGGCAAGGCTTTCCTGATGACCGGAGGTCTGAGCCAAGCCTCAGTCCTGTGTAAGAGCAAGTCAGCACAGAAATTAGAGCAACATGAATTCTGATAGAGGAGACAGCAAGTGCAAAGGCCCTGGGGTGATATTTTCAAGAAATATAGAGGGGAGGTTGGTCTAGCAGGTGCAGGAATGACTGAGAGAGGAAGGAGGAGGAATTTGGATCGGGAGGCAGGAGCTGCAGCGTGTATATATTTTCAGTGATGACACCTTGTAGCAAAATCCATCTGCAACGATTTTTCTCCCTCTGGTTTATTTTGGACAAGTATTGGATCAAAATTGTAACCCTGACTTTTCTCCGTATGTCAGTAGTCATTTCTCCAAAAAATGTTATCAATTCAGATGGATGCGGTTTCCAGTCTGGACACAAACACGCTTGGAGTGATCCATATGCACAGATGAGTGTTGTATCTCCGCAGTGGGTAAAACCCACCCCGCTGTCTGGTTGTGTCGAAAAAAATCACATTAAAATGCAGATGTCCCTGAGTATGTGGAATGTTGAAAAATATTCATGAAACACACACTGTTGAACCCCAGCTAGCCGGCTGGGCCATTTGCTCAGCGAGACGGGAATGCTAAGAAATGTCAATTACAGGAGCTGTTAGGAGACCCTGGGATCTCCCCAGAGGCTTTTAGGAATGGGAACGCCCAGGTGCTCAGGAGTCGTGGGATGGGCTTCCTGGCGGGACTTTCTGGCCACGTCCTTTCTATATTCTAGGTGGACTTCTCACTGTGGACCTGGGGGGGAGAGGGGGAGGAATAAACACCGATGCTCCCCTGGGGCGTGTGGGTGGCAGTCAGTTAGGCATCCAACTCAGGTTATGATCTAATAATTCGCGGGATCGAGCTCCATGTCAGGCTCTGCGCAGACAGCTTGGAGCCCATTTGGGATTCTCGGTCTTCCTCTCTCCCGCTGCCACCTCGCTCTTTCTCTCTCTTTTAAAATTAAACATTTAAAAAAACCTCGATGCCTCTGTACTGCTCAGGGAGATCAACCTTCCTTCACACTCATTCAGCTTCTCTTTCATATCGGATCAAGGTCTTCAAGTGAGATTTCCTGAAAAAGAATTTCCCTTTCCCTTGTGGGACTTTGGAAGGAACATAAAACAAAAAGGAACATACATTTTCTTAGTAAATACCATTCATTTGCAACACTGAGTCATTAAGAGCACTGATGAGCATCGGGCACTGTGCGGGTCTCATTGAGCCGACACTGCAGTTATTAGGTAAGTGTTAGCCCATTTTGCAGACAAGGAAACAGGCCTAGGAATGAAAGAAGGGAGGTTTGTGGCCGCTTGCCAGGAAACCATATACCAGGGGCCCTGGGGGTGTGGGCCCAGTCCGAGGTGTGGGTTCGAATCCCGGCTCTTATCCTTGCCGGCTGTGGGACCCACCAGGGTCGGTTGCTCCACCCGCTGGCCCCACTTGGCTCATTTATAAATGTGAAATGGCACCTCCCCCTCTTCATTTGTTGTGAGGATCAAAATTGTGAGGATTTGAAGTGCTCAGAACACTGCTGACCCCCAGGAAGGGCCCTGGAGCCCAGAAGCTCCTCAAACTGCCTTCCCAGGTCCCAGACTGCTCGGCGGGCAGGAAGGAAGGGAGGATGGCATACAGCCCAGCAAGGCTGTCTGTGTGAGGGACAACCAGCCTTGAACTCCAGAGACTCTGCTTGATTCCTGGGATCTGCAAAAAACTCAGAACCGATGTGCGGTGGCCCTTCCCTGCCTCCGCCCCCGGTCCCCACGCACACAAACGTGGCACACAGGGACATCATCCAGACGGAGCCAGCTCGGTCAGTTGTCCGGCTCACACGGGGCTCATCTGATTCCTCAGGGAATTGTGACCCTCACCTTACAAATGAGAACATTCATAATCTTTGCTCTTCCCCCAAAGGCCCTGTGTGCCTGTTTATCAGATTTTGCTGGAAGCACTTGCTTCTGCTTGAAGAAGGGAAACCTTTCCTTCAGGATCTCAACCAAAAGCCTCTTTCCGCCAGGGCCCTGTTACCTGTTGGTAGGTAACAAATCCCATCTGAAACAGCGGTTTAGACAAAAGTCATTATTATCTGTCATGGGCCTGTGGGTGGATGGGCTCAGCTGGGCAGCTCTGATGTGGGCCCATCTTTTGGTGGAGACAGACGTTGGCTGGGGCTGGGGCACAGAGGGCCCCCCGCCGGGACGTCTGCTGGATGTCTGGCCTTCGTCTCCACGCGCCTCTCCAGGTGGCTAGCTTGGGCCGCTTCATAGCAGGCCGTCTCGAAGTCGTTGGACTTCTTACGTGGTGCCTGGCTTCCCCCGGGGTGGGGTGCTCCGAGAGATCAGAGGTAGACATTGCCTGTCTCCTAGGTCTGGGCCCAGCAGCTGCCCAGGGCCACCGCCCTTGTGTGCTGTCACCCACGGGGAGGGGACACAGATGCTCACCTCTCGATGGGAGAGTATGTTGGAAGATTTGTGATCTGTAATCACCGCAGCTGGGGAGGAGGGGTTTGGCGGGCTCTGTGGGCTCTGAATGTGTGTGACGGCCCCCTCCCTCCCGTGTGACATTGTGTCTGATGGGTCCCTTAGGAGAGATCTGGAGCCTGGCCTGACATGCCTGGAGACGGGCTGCGTGGCCTGGGTGGTTGGCTTAGACAGGGGTCTGGCTCTTTGGGGAGCTGGGGAAAGGTCAGTCTGGAGCACAAACTGAGACCAGACAAGCCAGTCGCCATTTAGGACGTGTGGGGCACCGTGCAGTGGACACGACCAAAAGATACAGAGCGCTAGGGGGCAAAGGAGCAGCGGAGGTGAGGTGAACACAGGCAGGACTCAGGAAGGCAGGCCGCCTGACCCCCCCGTCCCCCGCACAGCCTCAGGAGCAGAGCAGGCAGGGCTCTAGAGTAGGACACTTGTCCCTGAGGATGGGGGACAGGCACAGAAGTCAACAGCCCAGACCCAGGGTCGCCAAGCAGGCTTCTGGGACAGAGACTCACGGAGCCTGCACAGCCAGAAGCTGGTCCTAAAAAGAAATCCACAGATGCGTGCTGACCACTCCTGGGTATTTGCTCCCAAACACAGAATCTGAAGTGACTGGAACCCAGGACCCTTAGACTCAGCTCCTGACAGATGGTGGCCTCAGATCCCGATTGCTTCTGGGAACCAGGCTGGACGGGGTCTGCAGGGGGTCCTGGAACTCGAGAGAACCCCACAAGGCTTAACTCTGGACCTTTTCCCTTCGGGACTCCAGTCCCGGCTGAGGACATTGGGCAGTGTTCCAGAAGTTCCCTTCAGTTCTGGGGATCTTGCTGTAAACAAGGACCAACCTGGGGTCTGTGACCAGAGGTCCCTGGAAGCTCCAGGTCAGATCTAAGACCCCTTAGCATCTGTCCCCCTCCCACGCCCACAGAGGATTCATCCTGAAACAGATCCTAAGTAGGGTCCAGC
Source organism: Helogale parvula (assembly GCA_004023845.1). Taxonomy (NCBI): domain Eukaryota; kingdom Metazoa; phylum Chordata; class Mammalia; order Carnivora; family Herpestidae; genus Helogale; species Helogale parvula. The sequence goes on from PJEM01009227.1 coordinate 46,150, forward strand.
AAAGGCCTGGGGGGTTGGCAGGTGTTAGTGGAATAACTGAATGATGAATTTGATCATTGCCTCTTTTTTTCTAAACAAACTCACCAAGTTAGACTGGAAAGGTGTAGAAACAGTTGAGAAGCTTCTCCTCAAGCCCTCAGCACGCATGACCAGAGTGCAGCCAGCAGACCCAGATGGGGAGCCTTGTGCGACACGAGTGACCGAACCACACCCTTCATCAGACGTCACCAGGTTTTCCACGTGTGTCCTTCTCTGCCCAGGACCCCGTCGGGACCCCACACTGCTTTATTGTTAGGGGGCTCTCCTCGTTCCTTCCTGTCTGGAAGGGCCTCTAGTGCTTTCCCTGTCTCTGACCCCCCTGGTGCTTTTGGAAAGTGCTGATCAGTTATTTTGCAGAATGCCCCTCAGTTTGGCTTTGTCCGAGGTTTCGTCAGGAGTGGCCCAGAAGTGTGCCTTCGGGGCAAGAACCCCATAGAGGTGATGTTGTGTCTTGCCCATGCCTCCTGTCGGGGTTCATGGTGTCCATGTCCTGTCACTGTGATGGTGACTTTGGTTGCCCGCCGAGGTGATGTCTGGCGGGCTCCTCCACCATCAAGTTCCCACCTTTCCTGCAGATTCCTTGGGGCAGGGACTTTCAGACCATGCGAATCCTGTCTCTCCTCAAACCTCCACCCATTTGTTTTATTTTAATTTTTTAACATTTATTTATTATTGAGAGACAGAGAGAAACAGAGCATGAGTGGGAAAGGGGCAGAGAGAAGAGAGACACAGAATCTGAAGCAGGCTCCAGACTCCGAGCTGTCAGCACAGAGCCTGACACGGGGCTTGAACTCACCAACTGTGAGATCGTGACCTGAGCCAAAGTGGACTCCCAACCAACTGAGCCCCCCAGGAGCCCCTGTTTTTTGTTTTTGTTTTGGCATCTGTCAGTGGATCCTGTCTCCAGCAGTTATTGCTGTGAAGTTTGCCTAATGGCGATTTTCTTAATTCCTGCTTTCCTCCCACATTTATTACTCAGAAATTATACTGTAAGAACTAGCCATTCTCCCCCATGTATGTACTTATGTGATTGTTTATTTCTATCAGTATAGACTTTTGGGCATTTCATTTCTTCTGTGAATTACAGTGTGATACGGTGGTTATTTATTTTCCCGCTCAGATTGTTTCAGACTTAGCCTAATATTAGGATCTCCTTCAGTTTTGCGCAGATATATTTGGCCGGCCCATGCCTCCTGGTCTTCCTGGGGGCACGTTCTTGCTTTCTCGAATCACAAGGTGTTCAAGGCTCATCTTCTATTTTCCTTTCCCCAGCCCTGCAATCAGCTGCTTCTCCGAGGAACCCTGGTGCAGTGGAGCATGGTGCATAGAAACCAATGTCAGGGAGCCGAGTGTGCTCATGGCTCCTTGGTCATCCCTGCTTTCAGGCCCCTTCAGGGGACAGAGCTGGGATGATATGGACATGCACAAACATGCCATGTGTGTTTCTGTGTCTGCTGACCTATATGTACATTGAGAACCAAGAGTCTGCTCTGAGCTCTCAAATTCTAGTCCCAGCAGCAGGAGCTCCACGTTACCCTTCTCTGCTTGCCTTATCTGTAACTCCTTTCTCCAACCAGGAGACACTGTTCTCAGTAGCTAAAATGTATTTTCTAAGTTCAAGTATGCAAGAGTTCCGAATTGCTAGCCCACAGCCCTCTGAGAAACACTTGCCCAGTCGGTGACAGGGTGACAGTCTCTGTGTTCGGTGTTTTGTCTTTGACTCTACAGTGTTTGGTCAGGATACTGTTTTCCAAAGTCTCTTAAGTGAATGCTTTTTGTCCCCATCCCCTTCTGTGTGGGTAAGCTACCTATTTGTACTGGTTTGGTCCATTGGTTGGTATGTGTACTTCACTTTGGGTTCCCCTCACGTCTTGGTTGGTTATAATCATGTTTGTGTTGGGTGTATGCGGGTCGCACTTCAAAGTCACATCTGTACTGAAGAATCGACTCCGAGAAGGGTCACTCTGGCCTCTGCCATCCCAATCCCATCCTCATCCCTCTACTGCTTTATCACCCACCCCCTCTAGATCTTCCATATCTAACCGACTCCTGCTCTCCAAAGAGCCGGTTACGTATTTTGCAACCCTTCCTTACATGAGTGGTAGCACACCGTGAGTATTCTTCCACTCTGCGCTTTTCTACCCAGATGGTATGCTGTGGAGTTCTCTCCCCATCTGTTCCCATCACTCCCCCCTTCTTTACAGCTGCACGGTGCTCCAGTGCGTGCAGGTACGAGAGTTCATTCAGCCACTCCCCTGCGTCTGGGCCCTTAGGTTGCTTCTCCTTTTTTTTTGCATTTACAAATGATGCTTCAGCGAATAAATGTGCAGGTGTATTTTTTGTCGATCTGGGGGTTCCCTTCATGGTAGAATCTGAGGAGTGGAGTTGCGATGTTGGCCAGCCAGGGGGTATATACTTGGGTCAGGTGCTGCCCAGTTGCCTTTTCAGTAAGTTTTTTGCTCAACTGTCGGAAAGCATGTGTTTCTTGTTAAAAGTCAACAGTGTGTGTCCATCCTGAGTCCATTACAGATGAGGACTGGAGGGGGCGGGCCATGTGCTTCAGTGACACGGCTCATTGGAGGCCAGTCAGGAACCCGAAACTAGATTTCTAGAGTCCCAGGCTCCTTCCCTGTTTCCCGCTGGTTCTGGATTAGGGGGGTGGAGTCTACGAGAAGGTGGCGTCCATGGCCAAGCAGGCGCTAGGCAGGTAGGTGTGATGTTACTCGTGGGGCTGGTGGGCCATACCGCAGGCCCGAGTTCTCGTTTTCACCGCTTGTTCTAAGCCGCCTCATCACGGAGCTTCCTCATGACTTGGGCTCCTTGGGGAAGTCTAGACTCTTATAATTAATTTTCCCCAAAACTAAAAAATGTGCTCTTGTCTGAGCATGGGAAATACTGATTAATTTACTCTTAAGTGTTAGCACAGGGAGCTGTTTTGTCTTTTTGTAATCAGTGTTTAAACTTTTTGTACTCCACACACAGTAAACCCAGCCTGTTTAGTTAGGGAAGAAAGAGGTCCACCGAGGGCCCTCGTACCTTCTGATCTGCTCTCCTTGGTCACATGACCAAACTGAGCCCAGGGAGATGTACCCAGGCTCTTTCCCACATAGGAGCAGAGCGGGAAGGCAGGTTCTACTCTGTCCGGGGCTCTGAGTGTGACGCCAGGACCTGCTGGGACAGGAGTGGCCTCTCTGACCTGGCCTCCGAGCAGAGGGCCCTTTCCTTGGTCTCCCCACCAGGTGTCCCCAACCACCCCACCTAACACACACACACACACACACAAACACACTAGCCCAGCCTGCCTACCCTGGCAGACCCCTGCTTGGAGAGTCAGGTAGGAGAACATGCCCATTTGCCCACAGGTTCTTCTCACTGCCTGTCCCTTTCTAGCAAGGGCCAGCTGGCTGGGCTGGACCATCCCTGTCATCCATTCAGCCGCCTCCGATGACTGGGCCTCCCCAGGGTCACTTGAAGTCCATCGTTTCGTTCCTCCAGTACACTGAGCACCACTGCTGCTCCAGGCACAGGGGCAGAGAGACACGGAGATGAAATGGACCCAGGCCTGTCCCTCCTGAGGAACTCACAGTTCAATGGGGAAGACTCCAGATAAAGGGATAGTTACAGACTTGGGCATGAGATGCTCAGGTGGAGTTCGCAGCAGGCCTCCCGACATCAAGAGGGGCTCCCTGGAGATGCTGCCGAGCGAGCTGAGCCTGGAAGGTTGACCTCAGTAGTTGAAGCCAAGAAGGGAGCGTGAGCAAAGGCACTGTGGCAGGAGCTCAGCATGGGGGGGCACAGTAAGATGGGGTGTGGTGTGCGGCATGCACCCAAGGGCATGCAGGAGATGGGCAGCTCTGGGCAGCAGAATCGGCTGCTATGTCCAATCCCAACTCTGTAGTTTGAGTTCTTTGTTTCATTCACTGCCATACTGCCATATCCCTGCTGCCTACCACAGGGCCTGGAGTTTTATAGGTTAGCTTTTGAGTAACTATTTTGAGTCTCAATTCCTTATCTCTGAAATAGGAATAACACTTATTTTTGTCTGCATCCCAATATTCTAGAAAAGGACCCAGAATAGAGCAGGTGCTGGATAAAGCTCTGTTTCGTGGCTGGCTGGCTGAGCAGTTGGGGCTTGGCCCATGCGGTGTGCTCGCTAATTAGCAGCTATGATTGTCATGGCCGTGTGTGGCCGGAGGAGCAGCTACGGGCCACAGCACAACAGAGGTAGGCCTCGTGTGCAAAGGCAGATCTGGCAACATCTTGGCAGTTAATGAGGGACAGTGCTCTACTTGTCCAGAGGAAGAGTCGTGAACTTTTGTTGAGCAGATTAAATGCTTTAGCGATGCTCTTTCTCTTTAGTGACTCTTGAGGACTTGGAGTAAATTCCGGTCCCTGGGGCTGTCCTGTCTGCCACTCCATTGAGTGCCCCTCCGTGGCACCCAGGCCATTCTGTGACCGCCCGGGCTGGGCATGCATGGGCATATGTGGAGGGCTTCATCCTCCAGAGACACGACCAGCCCTTGCCAAGGACCTCACTTGAGGGTGGGGTTCCTTCCTTGGAGAGAGGGTCCCAGTGGGTTTCCTGAGGCCCAGGAAGGCCAAGATCAAGGCCTCAAATGGTGGCAGAGCTAGGAGCCGCCCAATGGAAACATTACATCCAGAACATTCCATCTGACCTGGAGAGCAGGTCACCAGCTTCCACTTAATGCAGCCTGATTTTAGAAGCCAAATGGATTTTTTAAAAATTTATGATGAGGTATCTCAGGCATTCAAAAGAGTACAGGCATATCCGTACTGTTGAGAAAATAAATACGAATTAAACATCACAGATGCATTACACCTGTTGAATCCCAAAATTCCTTTGCGTGGTTTGCAAGAGTTCCCGTTCTGGCCTCTTCTCCACCCACAGCCTCAGCTCTTCCCACACTCACCAGGAAGCCCAGACACGCTGCAGCCTTCCACACTTCTGCTTTTCCTTTGCACCTGCTCGCCTCCTGACCGCATGCCCCTCTTCTGTCCCCATCGCCAAGCTGGTCCCACTGGACTTGCACATGTCAGCTTCAATGCTGCCCATCTATCAGGGACAGTCTCCAATGTGCTCTTCCAAGCAGGTTGGGACTCCTGCGTCCTTCGTGCCCCCTAGTGCCCTGCACTCGCATTGCCACAGTGATCTGCTTGTCTTGTCCCCTCCCTGGGCCATAAGGTTCTTGAGCGCAAAAGGCCTTGTCTATTGGCATTTGCCTGTGGCTTAGTCCAGAGCTTGGCTCAGCAAGGGTGCTCCGGGCATATTTGTTGGAAGCACGGGCCCCAGGTTCCTGAGGAGTGCTGTGTTTTAGGTGACCACGGAGGTGTCTCTCTGGGGAGAGGCTCCTGCCACATCCCCTCAATGGGCCACACCAGTGATTTTGAATTTCCAGGTAAGAGCGGATCAGAGTGAATCTCCCTCATCCCAAAGTACAGAAGTCTTCTTGAGACCGAGCAGCACTGGAACGGTGGCTGAGCCTGCGTCACTCCAGAGAACTCGGTCAGCGAGCTGTGGCAAGAATTTGGATGACACGGTGCCTCCCCTTGTCTTGTCTGTGTGGTACCTTTCAGTCCAGATGTAGCTCCCAGACTGGCATCGCTTTGGAGAACAAGTGTCTCCTAGAATTCGATGAAACCAAAGCCGACTCCTTTCTTCCTGCAGGTCTTTGCTCAGTTCTGGAAAGGCTGTCGGAAGCTTGATCAGTTTGCCTTCTCGTACGCAGCGACTCCCACCCTCTTTCTGGCTCAGATTCCCATGTCTCGAGCAGAGATGTCCCCTAGCATGCTGGCATTGGACGGTTCATTCTTTTTTAAGTGTATATTTATTTTGAGAGGGAGAGAGAATCCCACACCGGCTCCATGTTCCGCTTAGAGCCCGATGTGGGGCTTGATCTCCCACAAACCTGAGCCAAAACCAAGAGTCGGAAGCTTAACCAACTGAATCACCCAGGCCCCCCCCTGATGCTCTGTTCTTGTCCCTGGGGTGGTGAGGCTTTCCAAAGATTGTAGGAGAGAAGGAGCGTTTGGAATCTTCCTGTTTTTATGTACGTATTTGTGTACTTTGAACATGAAAAATAAAATAACACCCGTGGCTGCGTTCCAGAAAATTTCTGGATTTTCTCCCCCAGCATTTTCTCCTGTACAAGTGAGGTTTGGGCAGCAGTATTTGCAGCCTTAAGTGGCCCTGGATGTTAACCTGGGGGGTTTCCCCTTCTCAGAGCGTGGGTATCTTCCTCCGTGCTGCACGGTCTCTGTTACCATCATTTTTAACTGCTGTGCGATGTTCCGTAGGTCATAATTCCATGATTTTTTTCCACATATGTCTTTCTTTTAACTTTTTTTAATGTTTATTTTTGAGAGTGAGAGAGAGAGAGAATGCAACGGGGGGAGAGGCAGAGACAGGAGGAGACACAGAATCCAAAGCAGGCTTCAGGCTCCGAGCTGTCAGCACAGAGCCCCACGTGGGGCCCGAACTCATGAACCACGAGATCATGACTTGAGCCAAAGTCAGATGCTCAACCGACTGAGCCACCCAGGCACCCCTCATCTGTTTCTTACTGATTAAGAAGCAGCTTGTTGGAGGAAGCTCTGTGACTCCTAGTAAGTGTGGCACTGGGAAGTCGGTGTAGAGAGGTAGCAAAGAGGGACCCCGCGAGCCTGTAGAAGGCACAGAGTGTGCCAGGACCTTGCATGGATTCCTGAGCTGGGACACCCCTCAGCCATGTCTTTTTAGCAAAGTCAACCACCCAGTGAACCTGAAGGCCTAGCCAAACTTCACAGCACCTTGTAGAAAAGATGGCGGAATGTGGTCGAGAGGAGAAAGCAGACAACAGAGTGATGACATTAGGAGCTTGCTAAGTAACAAGTTAGTGTTAACTGGACACTGGACGCTGGATCCCAAGTCGGGAGGGAGTCAGCCAGACAGAAATATGGACGGCATGCGCACCCAGCTGGCGGAGTATCCGGGAGGAGGGGACTTCCGGAAGACAGGTTCGTCTAGCAGCCGAGATGATCTCATAGGCCGACAGGGAGCCGAAGTCAGCCAGCCCAGGGGTGCCTGGGGGGCCCCAATCTGTTAAGCATCCGACTTCAGCTCAGGTCATGATCTCGTGGTTCATGGGTTCGACCCCCGCGTCAGGCTTGGTGCTGACAGCTCCAAGTCTGGGGCCTGCTTTGGATTCTGTGTCTCTCTCCCTCTGCCTCTCCCCTGCTCACACCCGTGCTCTCTCTCACTCTCTCTCTCAAAAATGAAAAAATAAAACCTTAAAAAGAAAAAGCCCACTGAAATATAACATGATCTGAAGACACACGCTTGTTTTGAGGTTCAGAACACACTCCCTTGCATCACCAGGAAAGGAGCAAGGTGGCTTGGTAGCATCATGAATCTGCAGAGTGGCATGGCGGCCCCAAAGCCCATGTGCTGCCTGGCAGCCTCAGTGGGTGGGCTGCGGCCAATTGAGGGAGGGGATGGCTTGTCCTCTTCAGGGTGGGGACCCCTTTCCTGCAGTAAGGTTTTCCTGATGTATGCTGGGGCTTTAGAAGGGCCTTCCCAGGACAGGGATTGCAATTGGGAATAGAGGGTGCTTGGCTGGTGGAAAGGAGGCTCATGGGACCGTGAGCTGACATTCTGTCATTGAGCTGGGCCGCTTACCACCATCATCTCTCATCCGACAAGCTAATTATTACTCCCACTTTACAGATGAAAAAACTGAGTCTCAGAGAGCTGAAGCAGCTTGCCCAAGTCACACAGCTAGTGAACCAGAGTCAGGGCTGATGTATTTGAGGCCGGAGTCGCCATTTCTTCTCACTGCCTCTCAGTTTTTCAAAACCTAAGTGTTGCCTTTCAGAAGACAAGGGTTTGTTTTTGCTTAGTTCCAAGTTACACACGTGGTTCCAGCGCTTTACAGTGAGGATGTGCCGGGTAAAATATTTTTAATGTTTATCTGAGAGACAGAGAGAGAAAGAGAGAGAGAGAGAGAATAAGTGGTGGAGGGGCAGAGAGAGTGGAAGAAACAGAATCCAAAGCAGGCTCCAGGCTTTGAGCTGTCAGCACACAGCCCGACTCGGGGCTCGAACCCACGAACCATGAGATCATTACCTGAACCAAAGTCAGATGTTTAAGTGACTGAGCCCCCCAGGCGCCTGGAGGATGTGCCATTTTAAAGTAAGGGAAAACGTTTTGGATAGCAGTGGGCAGGTGGAATCAGCTGGCTGACAGCGGTAAGTTCCAGAGTGGCAGGAGGTGCTCAACACGTGGAACTCCTGTAGGGGGGATTCCAAGGTCAGATGACGAAACAAACAAAATACACTTGATGTCTGTTCTGTGTGAGTAAAAAAGTTCTTTGGTCGTAAGCGGTGGATACAGATAAGAAACGGGATCTGACTGCCTTCAGCAAAAACATAGTATTTCTCGGAGTAGTTAGAGAAGGTCATGCATGGGAAAGAAGGAGATAGGCCACAGAATCCGAAAAAGGGCAGACGTCAGTTTGGCTCTGGGCCCGTGGGCAGCGGCAGCCAAAGGAGACTCCTTCCCGAGCCGTGGCCACGATGACCCTGCATTTACAGCCCACCCGTCCTCAGCGCCCTGCCCCGAGCTGGGCTCCGGGAGCTTCTGATGGGATCGGCCTGGGTGGAGACCTGACCAAAAGAAGGGAATGGACACCAGATGGGCCGGGTGGCCAGTGACCACAGTGCCTACTGGCCCCGATGGGCTGCGACTCCAGGGGCCACACGGAGCCCTTGATTTCTGTCCAGTGCCCCCGCCCCATGAGGTCCTGCAGCCCCCACACCTGGGCCACATCTGGCATCCTGTACTCCTGTGGCCTCTCTTCCAAGGCCCTGTGTGTCCCCACTGGGTAGACTGAGTGTGGTTTTCGGAAGCAGCCAGCAGAGGATCCGTTTGCTGGAAACCGTGCTCAAAAAGGAGCTGTCCATCCCTTCTTGGTTACAGAGCACAGTGGTGTTTCTGACATTTAGCAGAGCACCTGATACCCCCAGTCTTTAGACTCCTGTTGTTATTACTGATGCTATTATTCCTTTGTTATCAGTATCATTTTACGGTGAATCAGTTAGTCCACTGTAGTAATTATTAATTGATGGATTGATTATTAGATAACAGAAACATTCGTATAAAATGTAAAGCATAAAGAACAAGCACCATGTACCCATTCTCCAGCTTAAGAAGTATGACCAGGGGCGCCTGGGTGGCTCAGTCGGTTAAGCCTCTGACTTCAGCTCAGGTCAGATCTCACGTTCGTGGGTTCGAGCCCCGTGTCAGGCTCTGTGCTGACTGTTAGCTCAGAGCCTGGAGCCTGCTTCCGGTTCTGTGTCTCCTTCTCTCCTGCCCTTCCCCCTCTCATGCTCTGTCTCTCTCTGTATCAAAAATAAATAAAACATTAAAAATTTAAAAAAAAAAAAGAAGTATTACCAGTGTTAGGGGTCCCTGAGCACCCTTCCCTGCCCCCGTCCGCTGCCCCCCTCCGCTCACTAGTACTGGCTGCCTTGCCTTTGTGTTTATGATTCTCTTGCGTCTCCTTGTAATTTTATTGCATTTCTGTCTCTGGATCACGTACGATGGTTTCCAAATTTTCTATAAAGGGAAACCCCCTTCGTGCGGTCTTTGGCGTTAGCGGTCCACACATGGCCGTGACAGCATTTTCACTGTGGTGCACGATTTCCGCATCTGAGACGGGACGGTCGGTCCAGGCCGCCACAGATGGACGTTTGCATTGCCTCCAGCATGTCCCTCGGGCTGTCCATGAACGTTCGTGGCTGGGCCACCGGGTACGTGGCTGCGGGTGTATTCAGGGTGGGCCCCCAGGGGGGATGGCCGGTCACCAGGGTCTGAGTCCATTCAGCTTTACAAGACGCTGCCATCCTGCTTTCCAGAGTGACCACATCCAGCCTGTACCCTGTGACTGGAGCCCCAGAACCTGTGTTCTCAGTGTTGGGGGGTGACTGGATCTTAAGCTCTTGGGAAGCTGATGACAGTTGGGTGGTCGGTGGTGTATTTTAATTTACGTTTTTCTGACTACTGAGGTTTAGCGTCTTTGTTATTCACTTCTTTGGGGAAGTTTCTGAACACAGTTTTTCCCAGTTTTCTACTGGAATCTTATCATTTTCTCACTGACTTGACTCTAACATGATATGTGTGAGAGCCAGGGTATATAGTGTGTATATAGAATACATGTACATCCTGGTGTGTTGCGGGGGACCAGCCCACACACCAGAGTCTAAGGGTCTGAGTAGGGGGTTGGTGTAGGCGAAATATCTACAAGAAAGAACACAGACAACATGAATGGTGGAAGAGACCACACTTTACTGTGAAACTTGGTGTCTTATATACCATAGGTGATTACATCTTTCTTTTAATGATTACATTGTTTGCAACTTCTTAGAAATCACATGTTTCAGAAAGGATCATTGTTTTCACGGAAGAGAGAACAGAGAGTTAAAGATAGAAATGAACTACAATACAAAAGATCAAAAACCATAACTGATCACTTAAAATACATCAGCAAGGGTCTTATTTTGCGTACATAGTGTAATATTAACTGAAGCTTATGACAAGGCTATTTTTCTTTAAAAGTTCTAACAATAGTCTGTGAGTAAAGTGCCTCTAACTAGGGAGAAGTTTCAATCAGAAAATCTGCCCATTTACTGAAACCACAATTACCAAGTGGCATGAATAATAGGGAAACTAACTCCCGTCTCTGATCCATTTAGGTCAGGCAGTCAGGCGCACACATTTTCAAGTAGGGGAAGCAGGGTCCCAAAGGCCACACAGCACTTCTGGCTGGCTGGGCCCCAACAGTGTGTGATTTAATAACTGCACTTTTTTATGGTGCTTTTTGATAAACATTAACTTTAATGTGATTGCCATTATTAGTATTCTCTCATATCTTGAGGCTTTATGTCTTATTAAGGTATCCTCTACAAAAAGGTCAGAAAGATAGTCACATTGTCTTCTCTTTTTTATTTTTATTTAAAAATTTTTTTAAACATTTATTTATTATTGCAAAGCAGAGACAGAGTATGAGCAGGAGAGGGGAAGAGAGAAGGGGAGACACAGAATCCAAAGCAGGCTCCAGGCTCTGAGCTGTCAACACAGAGCCTGATGCAGGGCTCGAACCCACGAACTGTGAGCTTGTGACCTGAGCCAAGGTCAGACGCTTAACCAACTGAGCCACCCAGGTGCCCCTTATATTGTCTTTTCCCTTTCATGGCTGTCTCTAATCCATCAGGAATCGATGAAATACTGGTTGGATTCCATTCCTCCCCCCAACCCCAGATGCTTAGTTATTCTAGCCCTGTTTCTCCAAAGGCCCATTTCCTCCCATGGACGATCAGCATTGTCCATGCATGTGCAGCTCTGTTTCTGTTCGCCCGGCCTATTTGTCTAAGACTCCGTAACTAAAGCAGCATAGTACTGCTTGAGGTCTTTTGAAGCAAATCCCCCTCCCTATTCTTTAGAGAAGATCTTAGCTATTGTTATCCTTCCACATTTTGATACATTTTGGAATCAACCTATCAACTAGCACCAAAAACCCGGAGGAAATTTTGCCTGGAAGTGCAGCAGATTCGTAGATCACACTGGGAAGAACTGATGCTTTGGGGATGTGGAATCTTGCACTCCATGAAGATGGTATATCTCCCTTTTTATGTTGGTCCAATGTTAAGTCTCTTAATAAAGCTGTCTGATGTTCTTTATAAGGATAAGGATTTTATACATGTTTGTTAGATTTACTTCTAGGTGCTTTGTCTTTCAGATACAACTGCCAATGCTATCCTTTTAAAATAGACTTATAAGACATCTTTACATTTTAAATACATTATTTGAAGTAAATCTTCATTAAGATACAGAAGGGGTATCTGAGTGGCTTAGTTGGTTAAGTGTCTGACTCTTGATTTTCACCCAGGTCATGATACCACACTTCATGGGATCGAGCCCTGCATTGGGCTCTGTGCTGTCAGTGCAGAGCCTGCTTGGGATTCTCCCTCTCCCCCCACTCTGCCCCTTCCCCCTGCTCCCACTCTCTCTCTCTCTCACACACAATAAATAAATAAACTTTAAAAAAAGATAACACTCTACAAACCACAAAATTCACCTATTTAAAGCGTATAATTCAGTGGTTTAAGTATATACACAGAATTGTCAACCATCCCCAAAATCTGTTTTAGAACATTTTTCTCGTCCATCAGGCAGTCACTCCCCGATTCCCCTCCCTCCCAGTCCCTGGCAGGGAGGGACGAGTGAATGAGGGAGTGAATGAATGAATGTATACATTACAGTAAGCTTTATGTTTTGCATTGCTCAGCCCCAGACTTTGCTTTCTCTGTTATTTTGGTTTTGTTTCCCCCTCCCACGTCTATTACTGCTGTGGCTTCCAGGCAAATCTTCCACTCTTCATCTTGCACACTCTGGCCAGGCAACTTTTTCCAAGGAAAAGAATGTTCCAACCCCTTCTCTCCTAGGAAGCCCTCGGTAGCTCCCCCGGGAATCCATCTACGTTCCCAACCTGGTTTCTGCAGAGAAATTCAGGCTGATGAGTCAAGCCCTGTAAAAACAGACTTTGGGGCGTAATTTCTGGGAGGCGGAGAAGGCTGCGGGACTCTGGGTTTGCTGCAGAGCTCCCAGAGAGCAAACACGCTCGACCTGATTCTCCTCCACCATTTCCTCCTGAGTCAGAGTGCTCTGGGGTTAACTCAGGGAAGAGGCTAAATTAAGCCTTGAAACCAAGCTTCCTCCGTGACAGGCGCTTTGTTTTGCTTGAGTGACTCTGATGATCGTCTCTGGTTTTAAGGGCAGCACTAATTGCGTCTCTTTAGACCAACCGCTGCGATCCATTCCCTGCCCCGCAGAGATGGGAGATGCCCGTCCGTCTGCAGCACACACTCATTCATCCCACACGCGTCGCCCAGCGCCCGGCCCATGCCAGCAGCTTGCCCTCTTGGGGCCCGGAGTCCAGCTAGAGAGACTATGAGAAACAAGAGACCCCCTAAGGAGATAACGGCTACTTATTGGCGAGATGTCTGTCCAGAGCAGAGAAAGGAGTGGATTTCTAAAGTTCTTGCACCTTCTCCTGACTTGGTGCGGAGCCTGGCCTGTGGAGTCACCAGGAGAAAAGAGACGGACACTCTGGCATCCACAGATACGCAGGCAGACACCACCCCTTTGAGAAACTACAGAGCCCCACCTAGTAAACCAGAACGCACGCACACCCTACACCTCAACGGTTTCTCTCCTGCGTGTGGGTAGCCGATAGGAAACAGCACACATACAAGTTTTAGGTCAAAAGAAGAATTGCAAGCAAATGTTGAAGTTAATGCATGCATGCCGCGGTACTTAAGGGGAAGCGTAATCACATTTGCAGTTTATCTTGAAATACATCCTAAAAGGAAGAGGGACAGGTAGATGCACAGAAATTTGATAAAGCCAGTACAGTAACCTGTTAAAGGTGGCATTTAGATGGTGTGTATATGGGGGCTCACTGGAACTTTTTTTTGCTGCATGTTGAAAACTTGTATATAAAACGTTGGGGGAAATGCATGCTTTGCCAGCAGACATGTATGAGAATATTCTGAGCAGCATTATGACTTTAAACTGGAGGAAATTCAAATGTCCATCAGCATTAAATAGAAACATAAATCGTGGGGCTGTTTATATAATGGGATACTGTTCTCAGTAAGAATGAATGTGTTCCAGCCACATGCATCACAGGTGAATTTCACCAGCATAGGACTGAGGGGAAGAAAAAACAGACTCAAAAAAGGACATGTTGTATGATTCTACTTGTATAAAATTTACAAACACACAAAACTAACCTAGGGTGTAGAAACCAGGGTAATGGTTTTTGGAGCGGAGAAGGCAGAAAAGATAGTAAATGGAATAGGGTCCCACGGGGCCCACCTAGAGTTCTGGAAGGTTCTGTGTCTTGATCTTGATGCTAACTAAACAGATGGGAACATTTATCAAGCTGTACATTTAAAGTCTGAGCACCTTTCTGGATGTGTATTATGCATCGTTAAGAACTGTACCAGGAAAAAGAAGAAAGAAAAGTAAATAGATCCAACCAGAAACTTTGCCTTGCTGGGCTGAGGTGCACAGGTGGGATCCCGCTCTGAGCCTGTCTGGTGTCCCAAAGCTGTGAACGACATCAGACTTTGCTTTAGGACATCCGTTCATTCATGTGTGCACATTCATGCTGCATTAACTCCCCTGTCTTCACTCAGTGTCTGTCTGTCCTTTACACAGACGTCTGCTCGCATGAACTATGCTCCAAATCTAGACTTGACCCTCATGGCCTTACCCAGCCCTCTCAGGAGTTCACGTGCCCAGAGGAAGAGATGCACAGATAATTCACTTTGCAGCCACACACCCCCACCTTCCTGGATTCCTGTTCATGATCCTGGAAATTTGCCCTGAGATGTCTTTTGACCCCCATATTAGTTCTCTGGAAAAATAAAAACAGTAAGATGGGTGATAGATCGATGATAGATAGACAGATAGATACAGATAAAAAGAGATTTGTTGTAAGGAATTGGCCCATGTCATTATGGAGGCTGGCAAGTTTAAGATCTGCAGGGTGAGTCAGCACCCCGGTGGCTCAGGAGAGCTGATGGGTTTAGTTTCAGTACGAAGGCAAGCAGGCTAAAGACCCAGGAAGAACCAGTGTTTCTGTCTGAATTCAAAGGCAGGGAATGTGGTGTTCCAGCTCAAAGGCAGACAAGAGAAATTTCTCCTACTCTGCCCTTTTATTCTTTTTAGGTCTTCAACTGATTATATGAGGCCCACCCACTTTAGGAAGAGCCATCTGTGTTAGTCAGCCTATCAATTCACATGTTCATCTCATCCAGAAACACCTTTATGGAGTCGCCTCAAATAATGTTTGGCAGATGTCAAGGCACCCTGTGACCCTGGCAGAGGGACACAAAAAATTAACCATCACAATGTGGGAGCGTGAAACACTTGCCGGCTCTACAGGAGGAAGTGCTCCCGGGTGGGGGTGGGTGCTGGCCTGTCTGAGTCCCAGCCCATCAGGTAGACGGGCTGCTACCACCACACACACACTGACCATTTTAGATGAGTGACCAACAGAAGACAAGGCCCCAGCTGCCCACAGGGCCCCCCGATCACCACATGCAGCCTCTGAAAGAAAAGAAAGAAATGATTTCAGTTACTGCAAAATGCATTGTACAAAAAAAGAAAATCTGAAACATATGAACACAGGTCAGAGGATAATGAGAAAAATGCACACCCGGGCGTCCCCCCACCCAGCCTAACAAATGGAAAGTGACCAGTGTATTGGACGCTCTTGGGGCTCTTTCCAAATGGCCTCCCTCTGTGTCCTTACCTGCGAGAGGCCTCTCTCCTGAATTCTGTGTTAATTACCCTTTCATTTCCTAAAGACCAAATGTAGTAAACCCTTGGATCGCACGTAACGTGTTCTGTGAGTGTTCTGCAACACGAGCAGACGTTGCTAGCAAATTTTAACCTGATAAACGAGCGCTCTCACAATACGAGTCGTCTATGACGCCGAATGTCACAGGATCAGAACTTGAACGTCGCTTTGATATACAAGTGCTTTGGGTTACAAGCATGTTTCTGGGGCGAATTATGCCCGAAAACAAGGCTTCGTACTGTACAGGTGTCTAAACTGTATCTTGTTTGCTTTCGCCTGTTCTCAGCCTTTGTGAGTTGACTCCTGCTGTACAGAGTCTTCTGCATTATGCTCTGTCACTGTGCATTCCATGAGGGGACTCCCTCCACGCTGTCACATGTACCCTCAGCGCATTCACTGCTGTATAATATTCCAGTGTCCAGATGTGTCTGGTGGACAGACCACCAGGTGTCCAACTGTTCTACACTTGGTGCACGTTTGAGTGGCTTCTGGTCCCCTGCTATCACAAACGAAGCTTGTAGGGGTGTCCCGCCCATGTCCCCAAGCGCACAGGAGCCCATCCCAGTTGTAGGCGTCCTTTCGCTTTTCTGGGTAGTGCCAAGGAACTTTCCAGCTTACACTCCTGCTAGAGCTGCGTGTGGTAGTCTTCCTGTTGCCTTGCCATCCTCCTGGCCCCAGTGAACCACCTTCCCTGGGTCCTGACCGCCCCTGCCGCGTGGCAGTCAGCGCTCCTGTAGGGTGTAGGAATCCTCTGTACGTAAGCAGGATGGGGCATTTCCTGGGTGTGATCAAGTACGTGAACACATGTAAAATTCCCGCTGCCGTGAAGAGTGCCTGCATTTTAGTTCAACTGCTACGCGGTGGGTTCTGTTTTCTGCTTCAAGGAACTAGGAAGAGAACAAGGTCAGTAGAAGACGTGGTGCCCAGGCTGGACTCCTGGGCTGACGTGTTCATGCCAGCGTCAGGACAGCCATCCTTGAAATCGACAAGCCGCACTCTGCCGTTTCTCCGTGACTCAGGGAGGCGCGTCCCAGGGTGGGGTCTGTGGGTGATTTTTCGCTCCCACGCATGGTCCAGGGCCCAGGCATGAAATCACTTCCCCCACCGGGTCTGCCCTGCCACCGAGGGAGGACGCTTATAAACGATCATCTTTTGTGCTGCCTCTTACATTACAGGTTAGCTTGGGGCGGAAGATAAAGACATTTGCCACCAAGATGGTAATCACGAGCGGAAGTGATGAGGACAGAGGAGGCCAGGAGAGAGAGAGTAAGGAAGAGAGTGTCTTGGCGGTGCTGGGGATAATTGGGACCGTTCTGAACCTGATTGTCATCATATTTGTATACATTTACACCACTCTGTGAACGGCTCCGAGGGGGCTCGGCGACGGCCGGATGACGGGAGCCCTGTGTGTCAGCAGGTGAGTGACCGGACGCCGCTGCACAAGCAAGCGGGCTTGACCTACAGGCGCAGTGCAAGCAAAGCCACCTTCGAACTTTAGAAAGAGGTCACAAAAACAAGCCACTCCTGCTACAAACAGCAGACACTAAAGCACAATGAATCCAACAAAACTCATTCATACGACAAGGAACTTAACGTCTTCGGCCCGGGGCGCGACAGAACACTCCAAAGACCGGCCTTTGCTGCCGTCGCTGAGCGGATGGGTGCAGAAAGCCAGCGTCCCAGGTCTCTGATGCGTCCCACGCCTTGGAAAGGAGGAACGGGGTAGGCGAGGCCCGTTGGTGCGTCTCCAGGGACATGCGCTTCACCTTAACGCCACGCCGAGCTGCTGGGACGAGACCCCGCTGAGCAGCCCTTTGACAGGATTCCATCCGTCCAAAGTGTCTAACTCTTTGATACTGGGGAGATAACTTATTTTTCTTTTTTCATTGGCTTGACGTGTGTATCTGTTCATATCAAGGTTTATAAATAATATATTTTTAATAAATGTGCTCTATTTTTTAGCATGAACCAAATATCTGGAGAGGCGCTCCTCGAAACCCCGAGCTTTCGTTGGTTTTGTCTGCTTCGCTCTGTAGACGGCAGGTGTTGCCATACTCATTCCCGTCCTGCTTCGACATCCTGAACCTTTTACCTTCCTTCTCTCTCTCTCTCTTTCTGTCTGTCTGTCTCTCTCTCTCTTGGGTCTGAAGGACATTTTTCCATAGTACCAGCCATGGTCCCAGTGGAGGCATGTTTTAAGATTGTTCGAGAGGCGGCTTTTTGTCGTTACGGGGAGAGCTAAAGCCACTGGGCATGTGAACCTTAGTTGTACCATAACCTTACCGAGAACTTTGCGTGAACAAGGGCTGAGCGATAGGTCAGCTTTGACAAAATGTAAAAAGGACTGTCCCCGAAGACGAGAGGGCAGCTCTATTCACAGATCAACTTGAGGACGGAATATTCAGCTTCTTATTGGCAGCATTTTTATTTCATTCTGGTGACCATTGATCAGATTTTTATTTTAGTGGTCACATCCCGTGTGCATGAGGGAGAGCGAGGGGGAAAGGCCAGCGCACGTGTGTAATTCCTTCCTTAGAGAGCCGCCTGGGACCTTTCTCAAAGTGGGTGGGGTGTAAATGGCACGCGGACTCCCCAGTGTGAGACACAGAGCTCAGCTGGCTCTTTCCAGCTGCAAGGGTGCCCCTGACAGGTGACTTTTACGGGCACTAGGAGGGGATGGAATGGTCACCCTAAAAGATTGCTGTGCTTCTCAAAGCTCCTGGTTTACACCCCCACGAAGCTACTTCCTCCCTCGTGGGGATGGCTGACTATATATGAATTTGCCCTGTTCTCTTGGCTCCCTGAGATGGGCCTTCGCCGGGCTGTGGCGGCTGCATGCCCTGACAAAGAGGGTCACAGCTCCTTTTGCCGGTGCCAGTCTAGCCCGTGGACGAAAACTTGCCTAGTTGGGTTCAAATCATGCCCAGGAGGTCTTTACCGCCAGATCTCTCCCTCCCCTTGTCGTGGTGTCTGAAACTCTACCATTAGAGAGTCACTTCTTGGGCTCTACTAAGGGACCAGGTTCTTTTATAAAGCAAATACCCCCTGAGCACCTGACTCTGACATTATTTATCAGGTGTCTTCTCTTCCCTCCCAAAAGGAAGTAGACATGCATTTAGGGCACACTGTGTGCCAGACACTTTATATTCCTTAGGCCATTGAAACCCCCCAGTAACCCTGTAACCCCCCCCTGTGAGATATGGGGGGGCGGGCTCTTTTCCCACCATTTGTAGAAGAAAGGAGGGCTCAGAGAGATCAGGAAACTTCCCCGAGATCCTATGGCTGAAACCAGATCTCCCCGGTTCCTTAGCCCAGTGAGGGCTGCAGAGAGGAGATCCACAGGAGGGGGAGGTGCAGGAAAGAAAGGCCCTCGGGGTCAGTCCCAGACCCGACAAACCCGATGGCTTTGCAGAGGGCCAGCTCTGCACACCTCAGCCCCCTCCCCCATAAAACATAAGTAACCCTTGGGAACTCCTTGGACACTGGCAGAATATCATACAAATCAGGACGAGGGTCAAGAGGAGGTTGGTTAGGAATAAAACGAGCTGTCGGGGGAGGGAGCCATCTACCAGGTTCTGTGTGACTCTAGAAAGACTGTATGAAAATTCTGAACAGTGAAAAGAGTAAACAATAAAGGTGCAATGGATTAAAAAAAAACTATCCATGTCTTTTCTTTTAATTAGCCCTGTGGTATTTTACAACTTCCCTGTCATTCCTTTGTCTATACTTATTTTTATTTTATTAAAAAAACCTGAATGTGATTCTGTTAAACAGAACCTGTTTTGTTTGGGCCGGAGAAGCCCCGGTGATTTTTCAAGTGTATGGGTTTGAAATGCATGAAGGGGAAATCTGCCCTGGGAACAGCCTCCCGGTGGTTCTTCTAGACTGTCTTCGATGAAAGCTGCCGTCGGGGGCCTGCCAGCCGAGGGCCGCGCTCTCCCCCTCATCTCTGGCCTGCATGGTCTTCCTTGCACTCTAATGTTGCAGGATCCAAGAACACACACTGAGCAAACACAGCTTCCCGAGGGTCTCTGGGCATCTTCGGGAACAGGGAAAGGAGAGGCTGCCCATGGCCCTGGTCTTCAGTCTCAGGAGCACTGAGCCCAGCCTGGGCAATAATGACAAAAATCATAACCACACCCAGCACTTTGCGCCCATCCTACTGGGGGGGGGAAGGGCCCCCACAGCAACCCCACAAGTCCTGTGTGCTGCTCCCTGTTCTACAGGATGAAGGCGGAGGCTCTTGAAAAGGCGAGTTGGTTTTTCCAAGGTTGCACCATGGTTAGGGAAAGCAGAATCAGACCTTCTGGCTCTGTAGCTGCGTGCTGTGAGCCCCTCACGTGGCCCAAGCCGTGGGGTGAGCTGGCGGGGATCCGGCCGGTTTGGGCTCCAAGCACACCGCTTCCCTCCAGCCCTGCCTCTCTCTGATCTCCCTGCAGCTGGCCCAGGCGGCACGGCTGAATGGATGCCTTTCACTTTGACCTCTGGCGGGAAAAACTCTGAGAGCCCAAGCCCGATCCTGGAAGCAGAGGTGTGGTGCTGCGAGGTGCCTGCCTGCGGCCCGAGCCCCATTTCTGGCTCTCAGGGTCTGGGTGACCGTGGGCAGTCCACACCAACTCTGTGGCCCCTGGTTTTCCTCGCCTGGAAACAGGGTGATGACGGCCCCCGAATCCCATCAGGTGGATACGTTTACTTCATTTAACTGACGCAGAAAGTGGGACCTGCAAGCTGAGTTGACAAAAGTGCAAGGATCGCGATCACGCAGCAAGGTGCCGAGCCCAAATTCTGGGTATTTCAGTCTTCCCCTCTGCAGCCCCAAAATGACCATGAGACCCCTTCCCAATAGAAAGAGCCCTCGGGGGGCCTGAGGTTCAGTGGAGGGCACGGGATGCCTCAAAGACCTTCCAAGTTAAGTGAGAAGGACCCAGACCCTGTGAAGGCAGAGGAGGCACTTGGAGTCCCTCTGAATCCACGGAATGGGGGAGGGGCAGGGCAGAGAGACCTTTTCCCAATTTTTTTTTAACCAGTAAACCAACTGAAACCCAGCCAGGATCAAGTCCCTTCAAGTCACATAGCTTGGGAGTCCAGAGATGTCAAGGGAAGTCTGGTAAAGTTTATATAGGGACTTCTTTTCCTTTTTAAAAGAGTTTCGTGGATACTGAGTGGACCATAAGGCCTTTTCCCATGTCCTGGTTCTGTGATTTCTGTGTAAAGCAAATGGCTGTACCGTGAACCCTGAGTTCTGCCTCTACATTATTCCCTGGAATATGCCATCTTAACCCCAAGGAGCACAGTTTTGGGGTCCCCTCTTGCAGAGTGGGGGCTGAGAGAGACCTCTTTATGCTGCAACAAAACAGGCCCAGTTGAGCCAGCAGCTCAGTCCTGTCTTTCATGCTTGTCTGTCTCTCCATGAATCATACATACATAGTCCTGGTTGGAAAGAATTACAATTTTTTAAAAAAATTCTACACATTAAAAAAAATTGAAATAATCTCCAGAGATCACCACCCAGAATCAAGACGATATTTAGTGCTCACATGATAGACCAGATGGACTGCACATCTGTTGGGTGAGACCATTGTCCTTGAACTATTAAAATGGTGTCCCCTGGGGGCACCTGGGTGGCTCAGTGAGTTAAGCGTCCCACTTCGGCTCAAGTCATGATCTCATGGTCCATGGGTTTGAGCCCTATGTTGGACTCTGTGCTGACAGCTCAGAGCCTGGAGCCTGCTTCGGATTCTGTGTCTCCCTTTCTGTCTGCTCCTCCCCCATTCATGTTCTGTCTCTCTCTGTCTCTCAAAAATAAATTTTTTTAAAAAGTTAAAAATAAATAAGTAAATAAATAAATAAAATGGTGTCGCCTGTAGGCAAAGCACAGTCTTCAGGTCATTGTCCCCACAGTCCCTGTTCTGATGGACCGTGCCACTTGATTCTCACACTGGCTGGGTCCAAAGGCGTTCTAGACGGCCATCCTCAACGGCCATCCAGACACTTCCCCACGATGAGGTTGAGATGATAATCCACACACGGTGCCGTACTTGAACGTTGCTCCCAGACATGTTGTCATTAACGATCCGGAACGTGCTAGCGTATCAGTGAATCGTGGGATTCTGCTGTTGAGACGTACCACCACCCATTTTCTTACTGTTGGACCTTTAGGTTGTCAACAGTGTTGGCGATGAGCCAACCGGTAAGCCTTCTCTTCAGAGCAGCCCAAGCATTGCCCTTACCCTCCCCTGACCCCTTTGCGTGGTCTCAGCGGTGTCCTTAACAGCTACAAGGACAGTATCTGGGGAAGTCCCTTTCCCAAACAAAAGAGACTGTGGGAATCCCCTGAGTGCTCAGGAAGCATACGCCCCCTCCCAAATTCTAGTCTTTACAAGGACTCCCCGGAGGTCAGGCATATTTGGAGGCGGTGAGGCACATGGAACCCAGAGTGTCCACCTGGGCCAGGAGCCCCGGATGCAGGTCGTGGTGCTGGCCTTTGATGAGCCTCTCCATCTCTTCAGCTCGGCTCCCTCATCTCTCCACAGCTGACAGTAACACCCCAATCCCAGGTCATGAGGAAAGACAAATGAGACAGTGCAGATACAGCTCCCTGCAGAATACCTGGGAGAATAAGTGCACTGTCTTGGCGCCAACTGTATACAACTTTACGGGAAGTCTTTCAGTTAGAGTGTCTCTCGCTGTCATCCTTTCCCCTCCTGCCCCCCTCTCTCCCTGTTTCTCTTCTCTCTTGTGTTCCCTCTCTTCTTTCCTCCCTCTCCTTTAAGCACTCGGGTCTCAGCCCCCTTTCCTGTGAATGTTGCCATCAGCCATGCATAGTCTTAGGGCTCTCTCTTCCCGTCAGCTGCCCGCAGAGCATCAGGAAGCCCACTGGCCTCCTTGGCTCCCTGTTCTCTGCAGAAACAATCCCATCTGCAATGTAAGCATTTCCTGACAGCCACTTCAGGAGCCCAGACCGGCTGTGATACTGCCACATGTTGGGAAGAGAAAGTTCCAGAGGCCAAATTCCTGATTCCTCCTCTGACGGGGCTCTTCTAGAAGCCTGTGTGGCTTCAGCCTTCCTAAAGGCAGAATTTCTATAGTGGGACATCCTCAGAAAGACCCTGTTTGTGAGCTGCGGGGTGGGGCTGTCTGACGTCACTACACAATGACTACTCTCTGTGGTGGGAAGCAGATGGAGTAAACAGACTACTGATATTTTCCATCATTCATAAACACGTTACACAAAATTGCACACACACCCCCGGCAGAAGCGCCACATCACTGCAATGAGAAACAAGATCACAAAATTATCTGTAAACTTTTCCCTACAAGACCATTTGTTAAGAGGAGTACTTGTTACACAACAATGAGGGAACTTTGCAAAATAAGAGATCAGATGCTTCCACAGCAAGGTAATCAAGGGTCGGCACACCTCCCCATCTGGGCCTGCCAGTATGTAGACTTGGCTTTAAAGCCTGAGCTTTCAACTCTGTTGTCTGTCCTGGTCACTGGGAGGACAGCACCACTCAATGTCCTGTTCTGACAGTAGGAGCACCTCACCTCTCAGCCAAGGGCAGGAAGCTACAAATAACAGCTCAACAGTCCTAAGCATTGCTGTTGGTAAATGAATAAAGGAACAATGTCTTTAACTAGCATCTATCTCATTGAGACTAAATGAATCAAAGTTAGAATGAGCAGAGAGGTGGGTCAACGTTAATTCTGGCAAGATCCAAAGATCACTCCTCAAATCTTCCCCACCCATAAGCCGCCATCTTTCTCTTCATCAGAAAGGGCCCTTTCTGTCATGAAAGGCCAAAGACACACACCGATGATGATACATTGATAGGAACCAGCCACAAATCAGAGCTGCTGAGATGACTGTAGGTCACTTAAGTTGTCGGAAGTCCAGCCCAGGAAAGGTCAACTTCAAGCACTTCCTCGCATCCCTGCATATTCCAGAATACGCTTGTAGGTGCCACTGGAGGTCATACATGGTTGGCTTACCCAACCCGAGTCAGCTCCCAAAGAGACTCGTGATTATAATTATTGGAACAGGGGTCCAGCAACGTCCCACAAAGTGGTTGTCCTTTCTGTGGCTGTTATCACCCTCTCTGCTTCTGAGACCCTGTTGTCCCAACCTCTGAGGTCATTATCTGACCTTGGTTGGCCATGTTTTTTCCTTTGGTCACTTTGTTTTTAGTTCTGAGGAGCCCACATGAGTGTTTTTAGTTCTGAAGATTCTACTGTAGAACTTTGGGTTCTGAAGTTCTAAGACTCTGCCTCAATATTAAAGAGATGTGTGAACTCAGCTTCAATGGGGCGTTCTGGTTTGATGTTGGCTTGGCCACCAGACCTGGGCAATAACTCCTTCTTATCTCAATTCTCTCTGCAGAACTCAGTGGGCAAGTCCATTGCTTCAGGCATTTGAACAATAAGCATGTGCAGAAAGCCTATCACTCACTCCTCACCAATGACCACCCCCTAGTTATTTTCTGAGAGCCAAAGAATCATCCAGAAGTGAAGGTATGGTGCAGAACCTGACAAATCTGTGTTCAAGTCCCAAATATGCTACTGATTAGTCATAGATCTTGGACCAGAATCTTGATGTTATTGAACATTGATTTTCTTGTCATGAATTTAATAAATCTGTTCTCTCGGTGTAATTGTGTAGATTTCAGTTTTTATGTAATAAAAGGTTCTACTATTTACTTGCTGTGTGACCTTGAAACAAATGACTTGTTGGGGCACTTTTTTAGAGGGGGCAGTGCTACCTGAATAGAATCTTCAGGATAGCGGCACACCAAGATTTAGTGTTGGTAGCCGATTCTCCATCCCATGCCACATAGATGAGTTGATATTTTAAATATCACTTTGCCTCCATCTGTTACCCTAGCCCCAGGTTTCCCACAAAGGACCAGTATACTCCACTCTTTGCTATGTCCTCCACCACTATCCCTTAGTCAGCACGCCTCATACTTCCTCCCATGTGGAAGAATCTTTGAGAAAAGTCTGCTGTAGACATTATGATTTACCCAGCATTGGTTCCCTATCACAGGCTATGCCAGTCATGATGCCAGCTGTGCCCAACTTCCCCTTCTAGTCAAGGCTGCCTCCCCAGTATTACTCTGCAGGAAGCAGTATCAGACTCTTCTTTGCTCAGGAATAGCCACCAAAGGCCCAGGGATGGATGAGTGACCCACAGGTGGCCTTTCATTGACAGGACCCTTGATATATATATAGCCTGACTCAGAAAGATGGACTGGCCCAATGTAATTCCCAAGAGCTATAAATAGGAGTTTCCAGAAAAAATCTAGTCAAAAGGATAAATATACTGAGAGGTTCCATGACCTAGAGAGGGCTGGGAAAGTCTTAGGGACCATACACACAGCCTGAAGTCTTGAATACAGTGATCAGACAGGCAAATGAAACATATGGACAGTGTGGTAGAGTGAAGTATGGGTTCTGATTCCTCACTCCTATATGGTAACATCATATACTCTCTTTGCTCTTCCCACCTCCCAGAGTTAATTCTCCAGCCTTGCTTCGAGTTTGGCTACATAACTTGCTTGGGCTAAAGGAATGCTAGTGGGCATGATCCAAGTAGGGGTTTAGAATTTGCTTTTGCATTTAGATCTTCGCTTTAGAACTTCCAGCACAGTCAGAAGAGAATATACTCTGGGTATCTGCTGCCCTTGCAGCCTGGATCTGAAAATGAACCCCCGGGATCAGTTTCCCCGGCCAGCCTGCATCCGGAGCCACCCTTGTCAACCTGAAGATGCTGGTAAGAAATAAGATGTTACTGCTAAACAGCACGGAGCTTCCATGCTAATACAGGCTGAGCAAGGTGGATACACCATGGCAGGGAGAAGCTTCTATTCTGACCCTTCCAACATGGAGTTTTCCTGAACCTGGTGGTGCTCTTATTCCACCTCTTGGGTCTTCATGGAGCTCTTTTTTGTATGTGTGCAATAAACTTTATTAAAAATGGTCTTATTAACACAAATACAACATGCGTGTAAGTTGCCTGTCTATTCAATTGCTTTGCTGTGCAGCCTGGCATCAGGATGAGTGACTCTGACTGCCAGCTGGGCAGCTCTATCCACAATGGTTTTGCAGTACTTAGAGGGGACATTGTGAGCAATCTCTGCACAGTAAGATTTGTTGCACATCAGTAACACTTCAAACTCCTTGATGTGGTGGGCTAGGAACTTCTGGAAGCCAGCGAGGGGCATGTGCTTTGCTTTCTTGTTGCTCCTGTAACCAGTAATGTTGGGCATCAAGGTCTGGCCCTTGAACTTCTGTACACACTATTGTCAGTGCTTCTGGGTTTCTGCTAGTTGCACTTAATTTTGACATATCAGTCTCACTGGTGCCATATGAACTTCTTGGTCCTCTTTTTAATGAACGTGAGCCTCATCAGAGGTCTGAGGGTGGCCATGATGCCAAGTAGGAGATGGCTACTGCCTCTGCTGGCAGTGTCAAGGAGGAGAGTATAAACTTATTTTCATTCAAGAAAAGTCTTTTTTTTTAATATTTTATTTTTGAGAGAGAGTGAGAGAGAGAGAGAGAGAGAGAGAGAGAGAGCATGCACATGCAAGAATGGGGGAGGGGTAAAGAGAGCGGAACAGAGGATCCAAAGCGGGCTTTGCACTGACAGTAGAGAACCTTATGCAGGGCTCAAATTCACAAACCATGAGATCAGGACCTGAGCCGAAGTCAGACACTTAACCAATGGAGCCACCCAGGGGCCCCAAGAACATAGTCTTATCAAGACAGATTCGGTTTGGGGAGTCTGCAGTTTCTACACTGCAGGACCCTCCTTTAGAAAAATAACACAGAGGGGCACCTGGGTGGCTCAGTCGGTTGAGCGTCTGGCTTTAGCTCAGGTCATGATCTCATGGTTCATGGGTTCGAGCCCTGTATCAGGCTCTGTGCTAACAGTTATTTCAAAGCCTGGAGCGTGCTTCAGATTCTGTGTCCCTCTCTCTTGCTCGCACTGTCTCTCAAAAAAAAATTTTTTTAAAGAAAAAAAGAAAAAAGAAAAATAACACAGAATTACCAAGGCAAAATCAAGTGCTAAAGTGAACCCTTATTTATAATGACAAAAACGTCCCAACAAATTACTGGATTTTAAAAATTTGAGCAAACTTCCTACTTCTGGCCAGTTGGAGTAACTGATACCAGACCAGCCTTCTTGCCATAAACAACTAAAAACTAGACAAAATGGATAAGCCTGTTGTCTTCAACATCATCAAGCAACAAGCAATACAGGGCTGATTCCTAAGAGAAGGGAAATGTATAAGATAGGCCCCTACCCACTATTATCTCTCATAAACATAGATGCAAAAATCCTTATAAAATTATCAAACCACATACAGCGATATATTAAAAAAATAATATGCTATGACAAAGTACAGCTTGTCTCAGAAATGCAAGGTTGGTTTAACATTTAAAAATCAATCAATGTAGTTCATCATATTAATGGAATAAAGGAGGAAAAGCGTATGATCATCTAAATACGCACAGAAAATGCAGTTGACAAAATTCAACACATGTTCATGATTTTTTAAGAAAAAGTATTGGCAAATTAAGAATATAAACAAGCTTTCTTAATGTGTTAATTATGTGTATAATAAGAAAACCTATAGATAAAATTATAAATAATGGTCAAAATTGAATGTTTCTTCCTAAAATTGGGAGAAAAATGCCAGTGCAAAAAATATGAAATAATTAAGAATAAATTTAAAATTAAAGTCAACATCTGCTCATCAAAATTACGGATTTTGCTAA
Source organism: Helogale parvula (assembly GCA_004023845.1). Classification (NCBI taxonomy): domain Eukaryota; kingdom Metazoa; phylum Chordata; class Mammalia; order Carnivora; family Herpestidae; genus Helogale; species Helogale parvula. The sequence goes on from PJEM01009227.1 coordinate 73,392, forward strand.
GAGACATTTTAAAAGATCTAACTAAATGGAAAGATATTCCACATACATGGATTCAAAAACTAACATTGGTAAGATTTCAGTTTTCCCTAGGTTTGACCTCCTCAGTCTTACAATCCTTATCAAAGTTTAGCAGGCCTTGCTGGCGAGGGTGTGGAGAGACGGGCACCCTCCTACACTGTTGGTGGCAATGTAAACTGGTGCAGCCGCTCTGGAAAACAGTGTGGAGGTTCCTCAAAAAACTATCCATA
>PJEM01009228.1:0-73507 GCA_004023845.1 Helogale parvula
AAGGAAGGAAGGAAGGAGGGAAGGAAGGAAGGAAGGAAGGAAGGAAGGAAGGAAGGAAGGAAGGAGGGAAGGAAGGAAGGAGGGAAGGAAGGAAGGAGGGAGGGAGGGAAGGAAGGCAGGAAAGCATATTCTCATTACTTACTGCTTCCTGACCCTACAGTAAGTGGCTTATATACAAAGTTTCTCAACCAGCCACACAGTGTAAAACCTCAGTGGGTCAAAGTCAATCACGGAAAAAATTCATAATAATTAACACGAATGAGCATTGTTTCCCCTACAAGTAGCCCTACACAGATTTTCAAATCTACTTCTCACATCTAACGACCACATGCCAGGCACAGTGGTGAGCCTTTCACTACATTGGTGGTTCTCAACTGAGGCCAATTTTGCTCCCAAGGGGATATTTGGCTTCATCTGGAGATGTGGTGTCACAACGGGAGAGGTGCCACTGGCATCCTGTAGGTCGAGCCCAGGAATGCTGCTAAATGTGCTGCAACAGAAGGTCTCCCCTCCACAAAGAATCATTTGCCCCAAAAGTCAACAGTCCTAGTCCTGTGGTTAAGGGACCTTGACCTGCCTTCTCCCCTGCAATCTTCTCAACCACCACATGGAGCAGCTGATGTTCTTGTGGCACAGAATGGCTTCAAGGTCAACAAACCATCTCACTTCCCTCTTGGGCCACTCCCATGAGATATTTCTCAGAAGCTGTTAAGACTGATTTCTGCCAGTAGAGCATGGGTGGGAATGATGTCATCTTCATTCTGGATTTCTAAAACCTCCTGCTCAGCCCATTGGTTTCCTTCTCCCCCTATTTTTGGCTGGCCACACCTGATCCAGTGGAGGACTCTGAGTAGCTCCATAGGAGACAGAGCGTTCACCACGTGGAAAGGAGCCTGGGCCCCTGAACAATTCCATGGATAAGAGCCCCTCACTGACTCGCATCAGACTGCCAGGAAGAACTCAATCTTTCTGGTGTAAAGCCATCGAAATTTTGTGGTTATTTGTTGCCTTAATCAGCCCGTTTTGACTGACACAATTATTATACCCATTTTCCAGATGAGGAAAAATGGAGGCTGCAGAGGGGGTGCTTGATCAGAGGTCTGGTTCCATTTCTCTGTAATTCTCCATTGAAATTCTTTTCACCTTGCCCAGTGCACATTTTTTTCATCCTCATCACTGCTCGATTCTAAGTTCTAAGCCTCCTTCAAACACATTGCTATGGGTGTCCCTTCTGTCGGCACAGGAAAAATTTTGATTTAGCAGATTAGTCCAGTTTTAGGTTACATGCCTACCCTCGATGAGTCTGTACGATCAGGACAATACTCAGCACTGAGTATCTTGGGTTGTCTGCCTTAACTAGTCACGGAGACCAGGTAAACAGGGCAGTTGTGATGACTCAGGTCCCAAGCTCGGTATTGGGGCTGGACTCAACCCACCCACACTTCTTGGCAAACCTTATGTCTGCTATGGGGCTCTCCTCCCCTACGATATGACATGGATGGGAATATACCTTTGGATTTTCAGGTCACAAAGAGCCCTTGAGAGGGTCACTCTGTCCCTAAAGCAATAGGGCCCAAGCTCGCCTGAAAATTTCCTGCAGCTCAGCAAGAATGGGAATACTGAACGGATGTCTATATTCAGAGATGTGATCACCAGACCGCACATGCTAGAGATAACAAGATCTCTGTCCATGGTTCTGATTCTCACCCAAAGGCCCTAATTCTAAGGCCATTTTGCAAATACTCCTACATCAGAACGCTAACGTGTCTATCTTTGCCTGGTCAAAGGGCATCACCTTCCATGGTGGTGAAGAGAGACTATCAAGAACTATGAAACCCAGCAATTCTGAGAGAGGCAATGGAGACCCAGACCAGCTGCCATCCACCCAGGAGAAACACCCACACATGCTCTGGATCTGACACTACTGGCGCATTTATATTCCCAAACCACTTAGTACAGACATCTCATATTTCCTGCTGAATAGTTGAATCTAAACGGGGTTTCTCATTACTTTCACCTAACTGTTGAAAGTCCGCATTGGCCTTAACCCTTGGGAAAGATGGTGGAGGAAGGCCGAGAACTGGGGGGGGAGGGGGCTTGATTATTGCATCAGGGTTCTTTAATCCCATTTCCAGACATGATTTCCTGGGAGCCAGAAGATATTCTGTGTGTGAACCTATTTGGATAATAACAAATGTCTCTTGACCTTGACACACTTGGGGTTAGAAAATTGTGGTTTCCAGCTCTCTTTCCTGGTCAGTCAAAGAGAAATAACTTTCAAAGGATAAATATTTTGAGAAGGATATGAGATGTTCACTCATGGGCTCCTGGTCAGGGCTGTCATGCTTCACTGTTCAGGTCACTGAACGAAGGTGCTCAGGGGAAGGAACAAGGTGGATGGTGTTTAGCCTTCACGCCATGTGTTACAGTAGAGGTAGTCACGAATTCTCTGCCACACCCCCACAGAGAGGTGGCCCCCACAGTGCATCCCCTATGGTTAGTTGACAGAGGTCACAGAGTAACCCTGTGTGGGAGCCCCAAATCACACCTACACCATAGAGAGGAACCTTGAACTTGCTTATTAATCACTTGTCTGTCAAAGCTGGCAATCAATCAAAATCATTCCAAAATGCCACCTCTCCTCACTTTTACCACAAACAGAAATGTGTCAAGGAATCAAATTTTAGGGACATTTAGAAAAGCTAGTGGTTTTTATATTATGGATGTTCCCATTCTAGAAAAAGTCATTGTCATCTACATAAGTAGCATTTAACAGATTTGCATCCTCCAGTGACATTTTCTTAGTATATAAAAAGATGGTGAGTGATGGGTATCTAGGGAGCCATAGTACTAGAAGCATCAATCGCTGAGAAAGGTCAATTATCAAATGATTCCAAGAACATTTTCTAGACCCGAGGGAGAGAAACATTTTGGAGTTCACACCTACTTCATTTATAAGACAATCACACCATTTACAACTCACGTGTATTTGCACTAAGTAACATATGAGAGCAAATGACATCTTAGACATTTGTTTTGTTCCTTCTTAGTTTAACACAAAAAGTAAATGACCCATAAAGAAGAAAAAGAAATACTAGTTTTCAATCAAAAAGGTTATAAGTATGCAAAGAGCATAATATCTAGAAAAGCATGTAAAGAAGGAGCTTGCAGTATTTTTTCTTAATGGAAATTTTACAAAGCCCTTACAGGCAGTTTGCTTATTGAGATGATTAGCATTTTGTTCTATTCTGTTCTGTAACGTGAGTGTTGAGGATTCTCACTTCTCCAGTGCTGACATTACCACAGAGTTTACGGGATTTATAACAAAGCCTGAGCCTCACAGATTGTGTGCAATTTTGGTGATTGAACTTGAGGGGTTAATGGAAATGATCTTTCCTGTGATGTCGTAATTTTTCCTAATTCTGTGGAGGTTGTAGCTTTGTGTATTGCTTGATTTAATCATTGTGCTCTGGATTAACAGCAGTAACAGAAAAATTCATACTACCAGTCAACCGAAGGAAGTGTGTTTAGGCTGAAATGGCTGGGGTGTGAGGGGCTCTGCTCCATAAAGTCACTCTGGGATCCAGGCCCTCCGTCTTGTGACTATACCATGCCCCTGGGGTCTCAAAGGCATTGACTGGCTTCCGTGCCTTTGGCCAGTGAGTGAGGGAAGAATAGGATTACTTGGGAGGTGACTGGAAGCCACACCTGAGAAGGGCTCACATTTCATTAGCCAGGACTCAGTCACACAGTCCACTTACTGCAATAGAGGCTGAGAAAAGAAAAAAGTCAGAAATTCTGGACTTTGGGGAGACACATTTATTTTATGTTTTGATGGACCCCCCTTCATTGGACATCCAGGTTCCCGACACAGAAACTCCACAGAAACTCTATTTTACAACCTCACCATCCCAACTATGTAAGCAGGTGATGGGGCTCTGACACTCAGGCTCTTCTTGTGAGGTTCTGACATGGGAGCTACATTAGGAGGGTGAGTGTCGCAGGGTGTCCATGTCATAAAAGTGGGTGGCAAATGCACAGCACAATTCTTGGGTCAATGGTGGTGGTAGTGGCTTTCCAGGTGTCATAGTTATACGCTTCTCTCCCATTCAAGGCTCCTCCCATCCTGCGACCCCTCCCACCCATAGTTCCTCCCACACCATAGTCCCTTCCATCATGGCTCCTCCCACATCACAGTCCTTCCCACATTGTAGCCGCTCCCATATGGAGCCCTTCCCACATCATAGCCCCTCCCGCACATGGCTCCATCCACAACATAGCTCCTCCCACACCATAGTTCCCTTATATCATAGCCCCTCCCACTCTGCGGTCCTGCCCATCTCAGGGTTCCACCCACCTTCATTCTTCCTTCGCCAACCTGGCTCTCTAGAGTGTCTCTGCCAGCTGTCACTGAACAATCACTTCCTCTACCCTAGCTTGGAATCACTCTTGAACTTATTAGTATTCCTTACTAAGTTCCTTCCTGATTAAATTAAGCAGATTAATCTGTGCAACTAATGATGTTTAAATGTAACAGTCCTTTGTTTTGAGGGAAACAAAACCCAACAAAACAAGGACACATGCTTTAATACTGAGGTTTCACTCTGTCTTTGACCAGAAGAGTTTTTTAAAACCATACAATATATTATTGACAGTATTTAAAAATGATAAGATTTTTCATTTCAACCCTGATTTCTGACTTCTCTTAAAAAATCAAAATATTTGACGATTTGAGGATATAGAAGAAGCTTCATTCATTAATTCATCAAACATGTATTTAGTGCTGACAACTTACCAAACTTTGGTAAAAGAAACCAAATTTCAGGGCATTTTTGTGGTCACATTGTATCGGCTGATGCAGATGTCAGGATTACCTCTAGTGAGACGCCTAACCTTTTCCATTCTATGTAACGGGAATGTGTCTCAATTAATAGACTCCTGATCCTTAATGCCCAGATAGGTTTCCAAATGAGAACTGTTTCGAAGGTATTGGTGCACATTTCCACAATCACGTGGGTCACTGCCCTTCCTGAAGCCGGATCCGCGGTGCTCAGATCTGTTTCATTCCTGGGCATTTTCAGTGGACTAAATTATGGTGCTCTGTGAAATGGTGGTTGCATTGTTCTTGTCCTTTGGGTATGATTGGGGTCCTAAAGACCAGTGGGTGGGAAGGCGGAGGACTCTAGGTTATAAAAGTTCCCAGGGACACAGGATTCATTCTGTTCTTGAGAAGGAATGTCTCCTGGTGCTAAGAAAAGGTGTTTGACACAAAGCACAGAAATATAAGTCTTCAGGGGCGCCTGGGTGGCTCAGTCAGTTAAGTGTCCCACTTTGGCTAGTGTCATAATCTCACAGTTCAGTTCATGGTTTCAAGTCCCGCGTCGGGCTCTGTGCTGACAGCTAGGAGCCTGGAGCCTGCTTCGGATTCTGGGTCTCCCTCTCTCTCTGTTCCTCCCCCACTCATGCTCTGTTTCTCTCTCTTTCAAAACTAAATAACTTTAAATTTTTTTTAAAAATAAATACAAGTCTTCAGAGGACAGAGGCCCTGAGTCCTGCCTTTCTGAACTAAAACAGGGTTTCTCATCCTTGACGTTACTGACATTTTGGGTGGGGTGGGTTTGGATTGTGGGGGGTTTCTGTGCACTGTAGGATGTTTAAACTATCCCTGGCCTCGCCCTCCTGGATGCCAGAAACACCCTCCACCCAGTTGTGACAAAGGGGCTCCAGATATTACCAAATTCTCCTGGGGGGGGGGGAAATCACCCCTTGTTGGGAATCACTGCTTTCAGAACTAAGATTTTTGAAGGGAAGGCTATTTCTACGATGATGCTACAGAACCGAGATTTGAAATCACAATTCCTTGGAGGCATTTTGCCTCGACAGAAGAAGTCCTTATTTTTAAAATATTTCTAATCTTTGCAAAATCACTTAGGCTGATCATCCAGTCTAAGTAAAATTTCAGACATAACGCATTATTTGCCTTGAACTCCACACACTTGGCAACTTCCGGGGTGAACGATCCTGCTTCCTGAGCAGTGATGGCGATCGCCCCCTTCCCACGTCCATTCTTCATGTGGCTATGACACCGTATTTGATAGCAGGAGCATTTTCACATGGACACCGCCTTCGTTTGATTGTCACCGGGTTGAGTACGCAGGGAAGTTTCCACCATCTCCATATTTAGTATGAGGAAACTGAGGCTCAGAAGGGTCACGAGACCCAGGCTTCCCAAGGCAAGACGGAAGAGCTGGACCCCAGTGGTTTCTCATCAAGCTTACATGCATTGCCCGTGCCCGTGGGACAGGACATCAGGGGTGTTGGCTTTTACTCTTCCTCTCACTCTGCCACCACCTGGGCAACTTGGGTGGTGGGCACTGCAGATGGGGAGGGGCAGGATAGACCCAGCAAAAGGAAAGATCCCGACATTTAGAGTGCTGAGTTCCAGTCCCTTCTCTTCCCCATTCAGCTGCACGAACTTGGGTGAGACAGTCCGCCCACGTGAGCCCCACTCTCCTCCTCTGTAAAAACAGTGATGATCGCGTCTAACTCAGGAGGCTGCTTGCGAGGCTCTGACGGCAATGGCCCCAGCATCCCCCAAGTGAAGAACTCCACATTTGAACAGCTGAATACACATTGCAAAGTATACTGTGTAAGCAATTCATAGAGGGTGAACTGCAGTGGCCAGTAAAATTAATTTTAAGTTCACCAGTAATTGATGAAATGGAAATCAGGGCAATCATTTGGTATCAAATCATCCCCTTTGGGATGACAGAGTTGAGTCTACACCACATTCTCTTTGCTTTCTCTCCCTCACCTTACTACAGAGGAAGATGGAGCCCAAGCAATGACAGCACCGGACACAAGAGACCCGGGTCCCTGAATGACCGTGCAGAGTGGAAACTCCCACTGTCCCACACTGACACGTATGGAAGCGAAAAAACCAAGGCTTATTGATTTAATTCAATGAGACAAGATAGCCTCAATAGTGAAAAATATTATGTGGTTTCATTGTCCTAGTTGGTATTTTTTGTTTAAGAATCACATTAATGTCAAAGATGCCCTAAAAGAAATTTTCCAATCTCTCGAAAGCAGTTGGACCTCAAAGGTGTTCTTTATATTTTATGATTTTTTAAAAGTTTCTTTTATTTTATTTTTAAATTTTATATATTCATTTTTTTGAGAGACAGGGAGAGAGAGAGTGAGCAGAGGAAGGACAAAGAGAGAGGAGACAGAATCCTAAGCAGACTCTACAATGTCAACACAGAGACTGATGTGGGACTTGACGCCACGCACTGTGAGATAATGATCCGAGCCAAAGTCGAAGAGTCAGACGCTTAACCAACTGAGGCACCCAGGCGCCCCTATTTCATATTTTTAAATTGAAGCCGGTTGGCACACAACATTATATTAGTTAAAGGCATTCTCTTCTGTGGGCACAATGAAATATTCTGAATTAGTTGCGAAATTTTAAAAATCCAGAGACACCATTCAAAACACAGATATCCAGTATTCTGTGGAATGTTGGCTTTATCGGGCCCATCTGTGACTAGATATGAATAGTAAATGCTCTCGATACACAAGTTTTCCCGTCCACCTCCACTGAGTCACCTCACTCATCCGCGCTAATTCTCTTTCTTCCCACACAGCGGCACCTGCCTCAGACCAACACTGAATACCTAGCACTCCAGAATTCTCTGCACTAGCAACCTGAGAATTATTCCTGGGATATCAAAAATGTCATGTCACCTTTTGAAAGGAACCTAAATATTTCTCAAGTTTGGGAAATAAGAACTTCCTTCAGCCTTTCCCCAAATCCATATTATCAAACATTGGCTCATTTGGAATCCATTGTTTGATTTTTCTAAAAGAAAAACGATTTCCTTCTTTTTCTCTCATGTGGCAGAAATAAAGTCCAGAGTCAATGTCTAATGTGGAGGTCATTTGTTTTAAGGATATAAATATCCACCATCCCAGACCTGCTATGAATCCACAATTAAGGGTTCTCCTGAAGCATGAAATCTAATTCATTACTGTTTTTACAGATGATTCCTCTAGGGTATCAGCCCAGAAAAGCTATGGAGCTGCGTCATTCATAATCCAATTAAAACCCCCTCTCTAATACCAATGATACTTTAGGGGTGGCATTTCAGTTTCAGACACATCAGTTTAGCTGACAGTGTATTTTATTTAATGGGTGGTGTCCTTTGGGGCAGAAAAATAAGGCTTCTGTGGGGATTTTCAGGCTGCCCAGTTAAATCTCCCTGGTCCTGGGATTTCCGCTAAATTTTATCACCCCGACCATCTTCCTCTTCCCTCCTTCTTTCCTTCCATCTCCAAACCTTTCTTCAAGGTCTCTTCCTGCTTCCTGAGAGCCATAGTGTCCCATGATAAAGAATAGAAGGTCCTGACTCTATGGGGTAAAAAAATACATATGTCTCTTTCTTTTGCAAGTAAAAAGGAAATGTGCCAGCCTAGACAGAAGAAGGCAATTTATTGACTCAAAGAACGCATCCAGGGAAGTTTGAGCTGCAGGTAAGGCTGTATCCAGGGGCTCAGAAGGATGTGGTTTCTTATCATCCTTCACTTTTTTTTTTTTTCTGTTGTGTCAGTTCCAAAAAAGACACACTTTATAGTGAAGGCAGGATGCATGGCTGCCTGCGGTCCTGGGGCACATTCCTGCTGCTGTGCGTCCTGGGGAAACGGAAGTTTGCTTCCTCCTGAGGTTTCCACACATCCTGGGCAAAGAACGCGTTAGCACAGTGATCCTGAGCCTGCTGAGTTGAAAGACCAGCTTCCAAGGTTGGCTCTCGGATGGCCTCTTCGAACTGGGTTTCGGACCTATCCGGTGATGAGAAAGGCTCTCTGTGTCAGAATTATTTATGCAATGTAAGGACGCAGGTCCGATCAGACCCTCCCCACCAGGCCGTCCCAGCCTTCCCGGAGCCGGTCTCGGCGCACCTGCACCTCTGCGGTGGAAAGGCGCCCGGCGGCCGCCGGGCCGTGGAAGGGGGGCGTTCCCCCGCCGGCCGCAGGTCCGATCCAGCCTTCCCAGCCTTCCCCTGTACTTAAAGGGGAAGGCGCCGGCTTCTCCTGAAAGGGCGCGCGCATTAAGGAGGGACAACTCCTGTGGCGCCCAATCGGGGAGGCCCGCTGATACCTTTGACCTCTCTAGAGGCGGGCCTGGTCACGCCCCACGTGGGGCGTCCTGGGCCCACTCTGATTGGTCAGTGCTCCAGATGGTGTGACTGGCTCCCACAACTGCCAGTATTGATGGGGGGTAGGGATTGGATCACTGTATTTCCTGCAACTCCCCCTCCCAAAGGCATAAAAGGCCCTGCCCTGCCTTTGTTCGGGGCTCCCTCCACGTGGCAAGCGGGTCGGGTGAAGGCTCTGAGCCCGAGCTTAAGCCTGTAATAAAGGCCCTTTGCTTTTGCAGGCGTGACTCGGTCTCCCTAGCAGTCTCTGGTGCTTGTTTTGGGGTGATTTTACAAACTTGGGTACAACAGCAACACAACACGGTTTCGGCTGACAACGCGTTTCCTTCTGTGGGTCTGGGATTTGGGTGGTGCCAGCAGAAGGTGCCTGCGTGACCAGCACCATTTAAAACCCTGGGCAATGAGTCCCTGGGGAGCTTTCCTGGTAGATGACGTTTTAGACCTGCTGTCACACGTTGCTGGAGGAATTAGGTGCTTCTGTTGCGACTGGACTGGGCCCGGATTCTGGAAGTTTGCACCTGGCTTCCTCCGGACTTACCCTCCTGCACATTTCCCTGGAGGTGGGGGTGGGGTGGTCATGGGCTGGGGGCCGGGGACCCGGGGAGGGCGCCCCAGTGGGGAGGAGTGCAGCGCAGTGCAGAGAGGCCGCTCCCCGGGACTGTGGTGTTAGCTTTCCCACTGTGAGCCCCGCCTACGTGTCCTTTCTAGTACCTCCTGTCTGTCCCCTTTCCTTTGTCCCTAGGGTGTTAATGCCTTAAAAATAAAATCAATATTCTTACTGTAGTGGCGTTTGGGAGGGGGGAGGGGGAATGTTAACTTTCACGTTTCACTGGAAGCCAATTCACTGAGTATTAAACATTTGTATCTGAGTAATTTAATATTTGTGTAGACAACATTATAATGGGTTGCAAAATGCAATCTTTTAATTTATTTTCTGCCCCATATGATTACTACCAATTTCTTGATTATTCCGTTATGATGCATTCTTCGCTTTTAGTGCCTCTTAATTGCCCATAAAATACATAGAAACGCAACACTGAGGGCTCTTGAGGACAAAATCAATTTTTTCCTGGTAGGTGGAGTGTGTTTATAAAAGCAGCTCCTTTGCAGAGGGAGGGAAACAAGAATAAGGATGGAAAAACATGTTGTTTTTTCCTTCCCAGACTCGCCTGGTGCTTGAGCCCGATGCCCTGCCCCCCCAAATCCATTTCCATCGAGGCTCCCCAGTCGGTGGAGCAGAGACCAAAGGTCTAAGTGTGTACATAATGTATTCATAATGTCCCTTTTTATTCTAAAGCTCTATTTCCTGGATGGATTTTATGCCAAGAAATGCTAACCAGACCTGATCTCTGGGTCTCAACATGTTAACACGGCACCATGATTAATGAGCCTGTTAAAAATAAGTAATATTTCCATTTTCTAGATGCCATCAACCCAGCAGGGAACTAAGAGAGGGCTTTTGATATTTAGCTCACCCGGTAAGTGAAAGAATTATTGTAGCTTGTAAATTAAAATAATTATTATATACCTCGACTCTCTTCACATTTTTCTGTTTATTACTACTTTCATCCTATTAGCTGTCAGTAACTTCAGAGAAAAAGATACACTCTCTATAAGACAAATAAATTTTATTATGACTTGCTGGATGCATATTAAATGACTAAAAAATTATATACTTTTTATTGAAAAAATTGAAAGCAATATATTAGAAGGAAGATCTTCCTTTCTTCCTTTCCTCCCTCTTCCTGGCTCCTTTTCCACATAAATCTTTGCATCTTTTAATTAACAAAGAGGGAAAGAAGAAATGATCAAAGAAAAGATATCCAATTAGCTGAAGTTGATTCGGTCTTGCCTGTGATAAACGAGCCACGATTTGAAGTTTGTATCCAGGGTTTGAAATTCTTTGTCTCACTTTCTTTTACTCCATGTACTTCATTTTTCCCTAAAGCCTTCCTGCCCTTGACCGTCTTCAGAGTCCCCTGCTAAAATGTACTGGGAAGCCAGACCTTTACATTAATTTTACAATGATTTGTGTATATATACCCCCTAATGAAAGGGGAGCTAGGAGAAGCTGGAGAAATCCCATGCGCGGGAAACAAAGTTGTCTCCACCAAGGTGCTGGGGCAGAGGGTGCCATGGTCGGGATGTAGACGTCGGAGCAGGCAGCACGTGGGCTGTCAACACCTGGCCTGTGCACACGTCCTCGCACACGGGGACGCGCAGGTGTGCTCCCAGGGGGACGGGCAGAGGTGCTCCCACAGGGACGCGCAGGGGTGCTCCTCCTGGGGGCTCACAAGGGTCTCATGAAGGCAGTTGTCAACTCTGTTCTCTCTTCTGGATTTTAGGAGCAGCAAGAAATGATGCAGAATATTAGATAGTATTTTGTAATTTGCGTTGGGGGTGGGGAGGGGAACTCTTCCTAGTAACTTCAGGTTCCAAATGGCATCTCTCTGGCTCATCCTTTCCCTCCCCTCCCCTCCCCTCCCCTCCCCTCCTCTCTCCTTTCCTTTCCTTTTGAGAGAGAGAAAGCAAGCAGGGGACAGGGGGAGAGAGAGAAAATCTTAAGCAGTCTCCATGCTTAGCACAGAGCCCAATCCCAGGCTTGATCCTACGACCCTGAGATCATCATCTGAACCAAAATCAAGAGTCGGACCCTCAACCGACTGAGCCACCCAGGCGCACCTCTGGCTCAGACTCTTAATTTCCAACACACTCCCCATTGAAAGTGCACTTCTGTAGATGAGTCCTTCAGTTACCAGAATTATTTTTCATCTAAAGCTATGTTCCGTGAAAACTTCGGCCCCTTCATGCCATCCTTCCAGGTGCATTTCCTCTGGTGCTCGCAGAGCCTGGGGACACCCAGGCACTCACTGGGCGCTGGAGTCAAGACCGGATCCCTGGCTTTGTCCCCTGGCCAAGAAACTGTGGTTTTGTTTCCTAAAATCCACACCTCAAAATGAAGTAGCGCTCATGTATCAGTTTGCCACCAACCCCCCTTCTGGATCTTGCTTCCACTTGCTGACCAGCTTGCTCTGAATGGGTGTGTCCTGCGTGGTATCTTTACACACCTGACTCACCGACGAAGTCCTGTGTGGAAGGTGGGAGGTCCTGTTGGAACAAAGTGCCCTCTGTGCGGCACGCTGTAGCAACAAAACAGATTAAAGCCGGGAGAACCCACACACCCCTCTTGTTAAAATCTCATCCTCCAGCTGTGGGTAAATTCTTTAAGCAAGCGAACATTGTTCCAGTCATTTTCATGGAGGTCCTCCCAAATGTGCTCTGCTTTCTTGTTCTTCAAGGAGAATATGAGGAATAGAGTGTGTGTGCGGGCATGCGGGTGGCCCTGCGTCCCGTGTGTCACTGAGGACCGTCCCCCCACACACGGGCTGTCTGGTGGGGCCCACGTGTTGGATGCACTGATGTCTCAGGAGCAAACACTGTGATCTGCGTGTTACTTCATTACATGGCCTTGGACCAGCACGCTTTCTGAACTCTTCTCTTTGGTTTTCATAAAGTTGTACCTCCTAATCTCACTTACCACGTGCTGTCACTTTTCATTGCTCTCAGGATGTTTTCTTGAAACAAAGTTCCCTCTGTGCCTGGGAACATTTATATCCTCTAATTTTCAGGGGGGAAGGATCTCTTTGCCTCAAATGTCTTGCACCTGGCAGGTGACCGGTCTGTACTGAGAGCCCATTAACATTCCCTGAGCAAGTAACCAATTTCACTGCAATTTTGTGTAAAGTAAGAATCAGTGGGTCTGAGAATCCAAATGGCTTTATTTTGCTTACAGTTCATGAGCTTAAACACACACCTAGTGGGTCGATGTTGGCTCCTAAGAGGCTTAAAGACTCTTCAGGGGCACCTGGGGGGCTCAGTCGGTTAAGTGTTTGAATTTTGATTTCGACTCAGGTCTGATCTCATGGTTTGTGGGATCGAGCCCCATGTCAGGCTCTGCACTGACATTGTGGATCCTGCTTGGGACTCTCTCTCCCTCTCTCTGTCCCTCTCCTGCTCACTGTCTCTCTTTTTCTCTAAATAAATAAATAAGTAAATAAATAAATAGATAAGTAAGTAAATAAATAAACTTCTTTTTTTGTTAAAGGCTCTTCATTCTGTCCCATCACTGGGACATGTTTTCTCTTCTCCCAATTTCTACTGTTATTATTAATTTTTTTTTTACCCAGACATCCTTGCTCTCTCTCACTTCTTCCAGGAAATTCTCAATTTTCCATCCTCCTCTCAATCCATGGGGTTCTAGAAAAGTTTTTCTTCGTTTACCTTTGAGAGATTTCTCTTCAGGGACTTGAATTTTGCTGTGTAGCCAGATTGGGGAGCGAGTCTTCAGGAAATATGACTGCTCACTGCACTGCGTTGGGTGTATTTTTCCCACTCCACTTGACTTTAACTACCTTGCCCTTCTTTAAATTCTTTGAGGGCCTTCCCGTCTTATTTGCAGCTCTTTATGCCCGTTTAAATCTCTCCACATCAACAAAGCCACTTATCTTGTCCCGGTTATTTATGGGCCCAGATGTTCCTTGCTGGCTGCAGATTTTTCTGCAAGATAATCCAGGGTCTGGCATCTCCCTGCCCCCCACCCTCAACCCCACTCCCCTGTGCAGGGGTTCTACAGAGAGCACGGAAACTCACTTTGCGGGGGGACAGTTGACAGGTTGTTTGGCCAACCCTTCCCGTTCTACTGGGGACTTTTTCTTCCGTGTTACTGTGTCCGCAAGGAGAATTCACACCCTGGAGGCAGTGATGTACTGTGGTGAAGATTCCCATGATTAAAAGGAAGCATATCTTTCAAGGGTTTTTGTCCAATCCAATTGTAACGATTTATTTGGTTCGATGTCATTTTTCAGTTTCAGAAATCGCCTTAAAGATTGCAGATCCCACACCCTCTATAAAGTTATTTGTCTCTTTACAAATCAGCAGTAAGCCTCTCACTATATGTTATTTGACCATGAGCTTTATAAGAAGTGTGAGGGCTGATATAGTCCTCAAGATGCATCCTGTTTGTCTTAGCCGATGACAAATTCACTTCACGAAACCCTGAATTCACTTCAAGAACAATGAAAACCCTGAAATTCACTTCAAAAAAAACAATGAAACCCAAGGGTTATCATTTTTAAATATTATCTCCTCTTCAATTTCAGTTTTCTAAACCATTTCTTGTTAAGGGAAACGAATTTGCATTGGGCCGTGAACGAGATGTTTGCTTTCTGTTTGTTTGGGTTTTTTAAATTCTTTGAGAGTAAAGGTGTTAGAGGTCGGATTTGGAAGGAGGTTACTTAAAGTATCTTTCCCGGGCATCTCATTCTCTGTTGGCTGACACTCCTAAGACTCGATGAAGGCGTCAGCTAAACTGAGAATAATTATGCAGAACCTGTAAACGTATTTGCTAGAAAAAGTGTCAGGAAGAGGCATGTGTCACGGGAGGGCCACAGGAAATGCTTGAAACATTTTACAACTCAGGAGACTATCAATTAGCGTGGAGAGAGGTTAGGGAAAGGGCTGACGGATCTATTCAAGTCGGGAGAAAAGAGAAGGCACGTCTCAATTTGCCGCTTGCGTTTTTATGTCTTCCTAATTGGCTCTTTCTGTTACAGTTCGGCTCTGATTTTGAGATCTGACATCACGTACACACAGTCAGCATCGTCCTGGATGCGATAAGCCTTGGGAAGGGAAGGAGATGTGGACTCTGAACAGCTGGGTTTTGCCTTGGTGTAGACACTTATAGGTGTGCGAACTCGGACAAGGCATATACAGGACCTCACTTTTCACATCAAGGAAGGGGTTTATGATCTCCTCCTCAAGTATCCACGGGAATACAGGAATGTGGTAGGAGTCGAATCGTTGGCTACGACAAAATGTGTGCAGACATGCACTTGACCCTAAAACAACACGGATTTGAACTGTGCGGATCCACTGATGGACAGATTTTGTTGCTGTTGTTAAATACAGTACTGTACGTGTATTCTCTTTCTTATGATTTTCTTAGCGATATTTTATTTTCTCTGGCTTACTTTATTGTAAGAATACAGCATAGAATACATCCAGCCCACAAAATCTGGGCTCATTGACAGCGTATGCTATCAGCGAGGCTTTCTGTCAGTAGGCTGTTCACAGTTAAGCTTTGCGAGTCTCAAGTTATATGTGGATTTTTGACTGCGCAGGGGAGGGGGCCGGTGCCCAACTCCTGCACCTTACAAAGGTCAAGGGTGGACTGTAAACAGAAGGCTGGACTTTTACTTATTCGCATCCCTCAGCTGCACATGTGAAATAGCACGTCTCCAAGGGGGATGATGGACGCCCTTGAGGGTCTCAGGAAACCACAGTAGGGAGACTGTGAGATCAGAAAAATATTTATAATGAGACAGTGGTGTTTTCTAGAGGCTCCATGTTGTGTGGTGACGTCACCTGTGAAGTTCCAGGGGGTGTATCCTCAGATGTTCGAGAGCAGACAATGTATGGAAAAAATTATGCACGTTTTCGGAACATAACTCTATTTTCTTTTTTTTTTAAATTTAAATAGTGTATTACCAAGTTGGTTTCCATATAACACCCAGTGCTCTTCCCTACAAGTGCCCCTCTCCATGACCATCACCCCCCTTCCCATTCCCCCCTCCCTCTTCAGCCCTCAGTTTGCGCTCAGCATTCAAAAGTCTCTCATGATTTGCCTCCCTCCCTCTCCCCTTCCCATGGTCCCCTGTTAGGTTTCTCCTGTTAGACCTATGAGTGCAAACATATGGTATCTGTCCTTCTCCGCCTGACTTATTTCGCTTAGCATGACTCCCTCCAGGTCCATCCATTTTGCTACAAACGGCCACATTTTCAATGTCTCCCCTGGGCTTTGACAACACGACCTCACCTCCACCTGCTACATCTTTACAGCTTTGTTTTTGTTCAGTAAAACATTACATTGGAAACACAAAGTTTCCTAGGGCCTGTGAGGAGACACAATCAGAAGTACCCTGGGGTCTTGTTTGGAAGTGATGTTTTCATTCTTTTCCAAGAAAAAATTTATATGCAAAATTTTCCCCCGAAGGTATGATTTTGCAATTCCATATCTTATTCTAAAATATCAGAGTATTATTTACAGTGCAGTTTTGTATATTAAAGGTGGATATTTACACCTCAAAATGGATATTGGAAACTTGGTGTCTCATTCTGAAGATTTCATATCTGCCTAAAAATGCTGGAAAGTGTCAAAACTGACAAAGTTCTCTGTGTCATAAAAAGGAAACATCTGCTTAAATCAAGGAGTGCCTGGGCGGCTCAGTCAGTTAAGCGTCCAACTTCCGCTGAGGTCATGATCTCAAGGTTTGTGGGTTCGAGCCCCGCGTTGAGCTCTGTGCTGACAGCTCAGAGCCTGGAGCCTGCTTCGGATTCTGTGTCTCCCACTCTCTCTGCCCATCCCCTGCTCATTCTCTCTCTCTCAAAAATAAATAATAAAAGCTTTTTTAAAAAAATTAAAAGATACTCAAAACAAACAAAAAAGAAATCTAGCTTGATCTTTACATTAGAAATAAAAACCTGACAAAACACAGTTGATTCTTGAACCACGTGGGAGGTCCCACTCCCTGCACAGTCGAAGATCCGCAGAAAGCTTTCGACTCCCCCCGCCAAATGTAACTACTAAGAGCCTCCTGTTGAACCCTCACCTATAACAGGAACAGTTGATGAACATGTATTTTTTGTGTTCTATGTATCACATACTGTATTCCTACAATAATGTAAGCTAGAAATATAGAAAATGTTATTCTGAGAAATCCTAAGAAAGAGAAAGTTCACTTACAGTCCTGTACTATGTTTACCGGAAAACAATCTGCCTCTAGGTGGATCCACGCACTTCAAACTCATGTTGTTCCAGGGTCGGCTGTCAATCTCTCCCGTGACTTTCTAAGCGCTAATTTGTTGTCTTACTCACTAGAACATTTTAAATACTAATATGGCGTCAGTTAGATTTTGGGATCAATGCCTCAGAGTTCAAGAAGGAACTGGACCTTTTTTAACGTCAATGTTAGGTGCTTATGAAATGTCAGAACTTAGTTGCTAGTGGTTTCCAAGTTTGATGAGAGGAAGACACCGACCAGAGGAAGACACTGTGCACCTGAAGGCTGAGTCAGGGCACTGCGTGTGCCCAACAGGTGAGAGGCTAACACCTAGCACATGTGATATTACCCGATTTCAAGTGCGAAAAAAAGCTAGTAAAATAAATGACAGAACTGTAGATTTCTATGATTCTGATCACATTTCAGTTGTTCCTCCAAACTTAGGGGTTTTTTTTCCCCTCTCCATGGACAATGCTCATGAAAAATATTCCTAGCAATACCCTGGCCCGGGGCTGGCTACACTGAAATTCCCCAAACCTGTAATTACAGGGAACCTGTTGTTTTGCATCCAAGCAAAACTTGTCATTTGACAGAATCAAATGCCTGTCACCTTGTTAACCAAAGTTAATTGTGAATCATGGGTTGTTTTCCAGAAAACAGCCTGAGAGTAACTGCTGGGACTCTTTCCAAAGATGCAATGAATTTATGACACGTTTGATATTGACCGATTATTTATAAAGTCTATTAAATTTGTCAGGACCGCTGGTGAGAAAGGATTTATTAGAACAACTAATATAAAATGTAATGAAATAGATTAAGGCTCCTTATGAAATATTAATATCCATTCAATCTGGTTGTTATAACTCTGTATTTGTAAGCTCCCCTTTGTGGGCACCCTGAGTTCACGCTGCCAACGGTGTTTCGAGTCCTGCGCGGCCAAACCTCCAGCTAAAGAGCCTCTGAGAACGGGGGATACCTCGTTCCGGATAGTGACTGTCTCGTGCGCAAGGTCACAGCTGGGGACGAGAGATCAATACACTTCAACTCTCCTTTATGTCTCTCTATATGGATAACTTCTCCATCTCCATTTCCATATCCGTCCCCTTCTCTCTCTCTCTCCCCATCTCTGTCTCTAACCTTGTTAGAATAAGAATAAAATAGAAACCTAGTGTCTGTCTCTCTCTCTCTCTCTTTGGAGACCAAGGGGGGCAATTTGGGGATCCTGAGTGTTTCTACTATATTCTGACTCATCTAGCAGGATTATATAAGTCTTTTCTGCTTAACCAAAAAATGGGTACTAAGGGCCCCTATTTTCCCCAGTAAGTGGTAGGCGATCATTTGTAAAGATTGCTAAAAAAACTACGACTGTAGTTAAGAGTTAAGAGTTCAATTGTTTAGACATCAGGGAGATAATTTCTTAGATGGTTATTAGTGTATTTTCAATTTCAGTCTCCCCCTAACTTGGGCTAGGAAGGGGCGCTATGTTCTCCTAACTGGCCAAGCAATGGGGACGATTTGTCTGACGTTTCCATCCCCTAGAAGTAGACTCTGAAATGAAGGTCCAAGTGAAAATAGTTTCTTTGGGACGAATTATCGCAAAATGCTGGTGGGGAAGTGGGGAGGGAGAGCGGGAATGGAAGAAGGAGGCGTCATCCAGCCAGTCAGCACTGGGGGGCGATCGGAGCTCAGTCACACTGTGGAAAGGATCTATTTCACAAGCATGGGGGAAAATCTGTGGTCTCAACTGGCGGTGCCACGATTTCTGAGCCCCCCATCAGGAGCTGCTGGCAGAACGGTAGAGCTAAGATCCGTTTTCCAAATTATGGCTCAGAAGAACTCAGGACACTTATAGACAACAGATCGTCATTATTCCAAAATTATTTCTCACGACCTGTTACTGGATGACAACCTGAGTGACACCATGCCTTACTCCATAATTTTAAAAATGTTGAAACCTTGAGGATCAGCTGAGTCCTTCTCAACCTCATAGTTGGAAATGTTTTTGGAATTTACACATTAAACCGCACAGACAGAAGGAGCATGCAACGTGTTCTGTGAGCTCATTCTTAGAAGCCGTGATCTCACGTCAATGCTCCTACGTTAAAAGCACACCCTGCCAAAAAACCATATTATAAATAAAATCTGTGCAGGGAGAGGCGCCGGGCGGCTCAGTCAGTTAAGCGTCCGACTTCGGCTCTGGTCATAATCTTGCAGTTCATGGGTTCGAGCTCCACGTCGGGCTCTGTGCTGACAGCCTGGAGCCTGGAGCCTGCTCTGGACTCTGTGTCTCCTTCTCTCTCTGCTCCACTCAGGCTCATGCTGTCTTTCTCTCTCTCAAAAAGAAATAAACATTAAAAGATTTTTAAATAAGTAAGTAAATCAATAAAATGTGTGTTCTAAAGATGGTTTCATGCCGCTATATACTGCATAGCTCTTTCAAATTTTTGATTATTAATGAATAATCTCAATTGCTTGCTACATTATAGTCATTTATCTTACTTGAGGAAAGTGTGATTGGTATTCAGAAACCATTTTGAAGATGACATAGCCTCTTTCCAATGGTGTTGGGAATGCTATTTATGAAAGCAGCTCTATCCAGGAAATTGAATTGTACATCTGCCAAGCACCTGTGACTTTAAAAGTTAAGAACAGAAGCAATACATTTAATTAACTGAATTCACACGGTAGATGTCAGGTAAGTGATTCTGTTAGGCTGTTTGTGGCTTAAAGGAAGCACAAGGTGAGAAGTGTTTGTATAATCTTTAGATCAGGGCCACGTTGGCCAGTCTAATACTCCCATTTTGTTACCCAGACACAATTTGCACACATGAATAAGTAGTAGTTTATATTTATAACCTGACCCTTGGAATTGTCAACTGGCATTATTCATATAGAAAGAAATATATCAGTCACTTTATAAAAATGCAGACCCTGAACATTTCAGCTCTGACATCTGAGGCTCCGCTGTATCAGGATCGCCTGTCAACCTGGAGCGACGTAAGGCAGTGGTCAAAGGACAATCCACCACCAGACCTGTGTCTGTCATTCATTAAAAAAGAATAATGGCATACTACTTGGCAGTGAGAAAGAATGAAATCCTGCCGTTTGCAACAGAATGGATGGACCTGGAGGGTATTATGTGAGTGAAGTAAGTCAGCCAGAGAAAGACAGATGTCATATGTTTTCACTCATATGTGGAATTTGAAAAACTGAACAGAAGACCGTGGAGGAGGGGAAGGGGGAAAGAGTTACAAACAGAGAGGGAGACAAACCATAAGAGACTCCTAAATACAGAAAACAAACTGAGGGGTGATGGGGGGTTGGGGGAGGGGGAAAGGGGGATGGGCACCGAGGAGGGCACTTGTTGGGTTGAGTACTGGGTGTTGTATGTATGCAGTGAACCACAGGAATCTACTCCTGAAGCCAAGAGCACATTGTATACATTGTGTGTTAGCCAACCTGACGATAAATTATATTAAAAATTAAAATGAACAAATTTCTTTTTTAAATGTTTCCCACTTAGTTGTCTGCATAGACAACTGAACCCTAATGACCAATTGTGTTTCCCAATATTTTGGACAGGGGGTAGAGTCATATCACCGTTTGCCCCTCCTGTGTCTCTATCAGACATAGACCACGGGTCCCTTCCAGACCTGCACCTGTTACCTGAATTCCTTGTTTCTCTTCACAGCTGGTCAGGTGCTGGCTGACTGGACATTCCCGAGAATAGGGTTGTTTGTCAAGCCAGCTCTGGACGGTGGCGGGCGAACCGTGCTCTGCCCACCGGCTTTCCAGCGGTAAAGACATGATACCGCACAGGGAAGTAGGAGACATATTAGTAAATAAATGTTATGCACTTTACACAACTCCTTCTTGAACATAAAATCAATACATACCCATTAACGATAATCCTGGAAATACGTTGACAATACAAGAAGGTAACAATCCGATTTAATCACAACACCCAGGTAAAAACCACTCTTGCCATTTTGGTATGCTTTCTGTTAGTCTCTCTCTCTCTCTCTCTCTCTCTCTCTCTCTCTCTCACACACACACACACACACACACACATATTTAAATAAAGAATCTATGTGTGAAATTTAGACTCCTCAACTGTACTTCATGTCAAGTTTTGGTGGTAAGTTCTTGATGTCTTTTGAACTCCAAATGCTAATGAAATAAACTAATGAAATACAAGAAAGCCCACACTTTCAATTCAATAATGCTTTTTAGTATATTACTGGTGTATGGCTCTCCTGATCAGCTTTGTCGCTCGTTCTGGTTTTGCCTGGCACTTTGTTGATGTGCGCGCACGTGCTGGGGACCTCAGCCGTGGGGAATATTTGCTGTGTAAATATGAGCCATTGACTCACTTGACGGATGGAATCCCAACATTTCTCCTACTGGTGCCTCGACTGGACAACGGTGATAGGACACGTGCTGAGTGTGGAGAGGATGGAGAGGTCCCAACACTGGTTGGAGAAGAACCAGTGTTTTGGCAAAGAAAAGCACTGTACCGAGTGGACATGACTGCACGGGTTTCCGTGGCGCTCTGTGGTGGCAACTTCCAACGACATCAGTCTACCACTTGGACCACTTCTCTTGCTTAGTTTCTACTCGGCATTTTCAGTTAGGTTTTCAGCACACTTAGTGGGGGCGACTGTTGCTTCTTTTGTGTTTTCTGCTTGTAATACAATGTTCAGCCAAGTGTAAGGTGGGCTAATTGGGGTGAACCAGGTTGTGCTTAAAAAAAAAACTCTCAGTGGCTTTTAGCAAGAGTGTTTCCCTATCATGTTGAATGACTAACATGGATCAGTGGGGTAAGGGCCTCTGTCACTGTGGTCACTCAGGGACTCAGGAGGAGGAATCTCTATCTAAAGACAAGACTTTATAATCATGGAGGCCAAGAAGGGCGCTGCTGAGTCAAGACCAAGTAAATAAAATCTTCCATGTTCATGTTTTTCATCCTCTCAAACAATTCACACGGCCTCACCTAATACACGGGAGTCAATCTGATGACCTCACTCTGTTTGACGGAAGGAGAGAGGAGATGGATATCTGTGAATAGCATCTAGTTCTGCCTCAGCACTCAACACATACTTGCAAGGTGAATAAATAGAACAAATATTGGGTGGTGTTTTTGAACTTGGCACATGTATTCAAATAATATTTATTAATTACATTCTCTGTACCAGATGGCATAGTAGACCCCAGGGCATGGGCATCAGACAGCACAGTGAAACATTCAAATAGGGGGAAATACTAGCAGATTATGCGCTTAAACATGAGTTCCATCACCCCCGCTTCATATTAAGTCCTCCAACTTTCAATTCCGGGAGATGGCCTCATTTTGAAAATGTGGAATCAATATGTGGAACAGTAATTTTCATCAGATGCAAACTTGTTTTTAGGTAGACACGATTGTGGGGCTTTCCTGTTCATCGTTGACAATAAGGTACGTTAGTAGAGTCTTTCACGGAAGCCGTTTTCTTCACATCCAAGTGTGATGAACAGCAGTTGTCACGGGCACAGTTTTAAAGCCCACAACCCGTTTCATACTCACTAACTCGGAGCATCCACGAGCAGGCACTGTGTGTCAGGATGCTCTCCTGCAGAATGAAAGCCTCTGGGAGAGAGAACACACGTTTACCTAAATAGTGCATCCTCTGCGCATGACACAGAAAAGTGCAGAATAAATACTTGTGGCAGATTAATATGCACTGACGGTTAAGAACCTGAGAAAAACGAGGCATCTTACAAGGATGTAAGCAAATGCCACTCTATGAAGAATCCTGCTGACCTGTAGGGATCAATACAGTAAATGATTTTTTTGGGATGCCTTCCTCCAGCCTCCACATGGATGGAGAAGGGCAGGTTGTGAGTAGATGGGTCCTTAAGAAATGTGGGACATCTACCTCACGACAAGAACATGCAAAGTGCCCCCGTCGATGGGGTAAGAAACCGCCAGAGGTGGTGTCTCAGCACCCTATCTCAGGTTTACAGTGCACACGGCAGCATGGAAGGCTGGCAGAAACTCGATAGCCTTTCCCACTGTCTCCCTGCATTCCTGTCCACCTCCCAGGGGCCAAAGCAAGTCCATGGTGAGGATGTGGCACCAACTTTCCATACGAATGGCATTGTCATCATTATCACGGCCACCATCACTTCCTGTCACGATTATTTATCACCCTCATTAAGAATCCTAATCCTTCTCACCATCTGAACACCCTCATTATCTGCTTTCTGCTTCCTTCATGCCCCCCCCCCGAAATCCAACTACACTAAATCATTACTGACTCTAATTGACATAAAGAATGGGCTTTTGCCTCTTTTTATAATGCATCACACAATGTGACAGTGTGGCTGGCGTATAGACAGCCCCCGAAGTATTTGATGTATGAGTGGATCAATACGGGTCTTAGAGCTTTCCAAGACAGTAGGAAAAGTACACTGCTGTGCATTTACACGACTGAGTGTGTCTGTTTGGAACACGGGTGTTAGATACGCGTGAATGTCATGGATACAGAGAGGTGTATGTTGGATTGGACACATGCAGGCCCTGTGTGCCCTTACAGAGTTGAGGGCATTGATTCACAGCTCTTAAAATGCTTTCGGCCATTGTGTATTAGCGTGCTGGTGATGGACTCCGTGTGACTTCAGTGTGTCTGGCGGTTTATGAAGGTTTAGCCAGGACCGTGGGAGGAAAGCGGAAGAAAAGGAAGTTCAACAGTGTTGGTGGCAGTGATGATGACATGGAACCAGAGAGTAGAATTTGTGCAGAACTTCTAGGCCCAAAATGGGGAGTTACACAGGGGAAGGGGAGACGTGACCCCTGATGCCTGCAAAAGGGCACCGCGACCTTCCGCTGTCCTAACAATGTCTACAAACCAACCTATTGACAAGGGCGCTTTGACCCGTCTATAAAACCACAGCAGGAAAAGTGGAATAAAGTGAAATAGTGGAACTTTAGTTACAACAAAAACACTTCTTATTACTAATTATTCTCTGAGATCAACTCCTCTGATTTTGCATTAACTTCTTGGATTAACTATTACCCACCTTCCCTTTGTGCTGTTGAGAGTTTCTAAATTTCCTCTTCTTTTTCAAGAACAGTAACTTTAGGGATGCCTGGGTGGCTCAGTCGGTTAAGCATTTGACTCTTGATTTTGGCTCAGGTCATGATCTCCTGGATCATAAGTCCGAGCCCCACACCAGGCTCCAAGCTGCTAGCACAGAGTATGATAGATATTCTTTCTCTCCCCCCCCACCCTCTCTCTCTCTCCTCTACCCCACTCACGCTCTCCTTCTCTCTCAAAATAAATAAAAATGAAAAAAATTAATAATCTTCACTAAAAACATCATTAATAAAAAGAACAGTAACTCTGTAATGATGACTTTGAATCTGATAGACAAAAAGTTTACAAGAATCATGTAGAATCATAATTTCATCAATCAAACTTTCCAAAAGTGCTCTCCTTTTTTATTGTTGTTAAAAATAAAAATTAGATGCGTGTTCTCTCATCAAGTAGATAGTGGTTACGGTGGATAGTGGATGATACAAAAGAGATGATGGACAGAATAATCAAGTCATCGGTACTTACCGATCAGTGGTTTCATTAGAGAATCATCACTGAGGGAGATAAAGTACAAATTACAGAAAGGAGATCACGGTTTAATGGGTGTAAATTGCAGCCCTCTGCATATTGGTGTCTGTTGCCCAGTTTATTAAAACCCAAACTCTGCTGCTCAGCACATGCGACCATCGGATCAGCACATGAGCGACCATGGCCACCTTGTCAGTTGGAAGAGCAGGAAGAGCAGGAAGACCATTTCAAATGACAACACAGCCCCCAGAGTTAGAGGATCTGGAGAACCCATTGGATAATCAACGACTGATTTTTAAACAGGGACACGTATGCCAAGGATGTTGGACTGGCTCGTGGAAACTACTGAATGGCTTGTGGAGCTGGGTTAGAGACAGAGCGCCCCGAGTTACAGGGTGGAGATCTGGGCGTGGCTTCCCTCCAGTAAGGAGGGTGTATCGCAAGCCATGTGCTGGTCATGCAGTGAATGTGTATCCGCCCTACAAATTCAGGCCTAGAACTCATCCCTAGGAAGTCACAGAAATGTCAGCTGATTTCTTATTTCCCTATATTACATTTTACTGAGTTTGCACCTTTTTTGTAAAAGCAATGTTAGTTTGAAAATGCTATTTGGAACCAAATTATTTAGAAATTGATGGCTACGTAAGTGTTCTTTCTAAAGACCACAGGTGACCATTTAATCTTAATTTTTTTAAATGTTTATTTATTTTTGAGAGAGAGACAGAGACAGAGCATGAGCAGAGGAGGGGCAGAGAGAGAGGGAGACACAGAATCTGAAGCAGCTCCAGGCTCTGAGCTGTCAGCACAGAGCCCAATGAGGTCCAAACTCACAAACCATGAGACCATGGCCTGAGCCTAAGTCGGACACTCTGACCCCATCCCACCCCCCCTCCCACCCCCGCTCACACTGTCTCTCTCTCTCTCAAAAATAAATAAGACATTAAGAAAAAAACAAACAGAAGCTGCTAAGGGCTGAGCGCGGACAGTGTGAGGTTACAGGACCCATAGGCATCGGGGACGTAGGGGAATTTGCACCCCCTCGCAGAGCTTTGTCTGAGCCCCACCCCACCCCCCAACTTCTGCTCATGAAAAAGATGGAAGACGAGGGTGAAAATGGAGAAAGCCCGAGTTGGTGGGACAGGTGAGTGATGACACATTTGGCAGGAAAAGCACAATGTCTTACACCTGCCTCCCCCACCATGGAGTCCTGTCCTCATATGAAGCAAAGCCTTGAGGCTACCTGCCTGGCCCGCAACACACTAGAATTTACCCCCAGGAAGACGTCAGGCAAGGGCAGGTGTGTATGACAGTCACGGAAGAAAATCCAGAAAGCACTCCTCGTCGACAGAAACAGAGCTTCCGGAATCCCTCAGTAGAAGCTGGGGACGGAGCAGTCACTAATGGTGACCGTAATCACCGGGTCTGGGTTCGAGATCTGAGGAGGATCCACGGGGTTTATTCCCGGCCTGTATTCCGTATCACAACGATTTCAAAGCTGCAGTGCACTCTGAACACCCACACATTTTTGCCCCTAATAACGGTAATCCCTTACGTTTGACAGCACATTATGGCAAACTTTTTACCTAACCAAGTGTGAAAGAGAAAATCATTATGTGTCTGCTGATTGTTGTCAGATACTATTTTATTTATCAACAACACATTCTCCATGAATGATTTACTACAAGGAGGCATAAAATATGCATATGTTTAGAAACCCAATTATTCAGCTGAAAAGCTCTGCCTTGTTATGACTTCATTTTCTCGCCTGTCCTCCAGTTTCTTTTTGAACATCGGAAGGGTGATTTCTGCACCTGACTCTGGAGGTCAGATGTGTCTCGTCATGTCGCTCTGTGAAAATGGGATCCTTAGTTCAGGATCCAGTGGGAAATCTAACTCAGGCTTATCATAAAAATCAGGCTTAAACTGTGTTTAAAGAGATGGGTAAAGGCTATTTAGAAGACACCATGATGGGGGCGCCTGGGTGGCTCAGTCGGTTAAGCCTCCATCTTCGGCTCAGGTCAGATCTCACGTTTGTGGGTTCGAGCCCCGCGTCAGGCTCTGTGCTGACAGCTAGCTCAGAGCCTGGAGCCTGCTTCTGGTTCTGTGTCTCCTTCTCTCTCTGACCCTCCCCCTCTCATGCTCTGTCTCGCTCTGTATCAAAAATAAATAAAACATTAAAAAATCTTAAAAAAAAAAAAAGAAGACACCATGATGTACTGAATATGTATTGTGTTCCGGACTTAGTGGAAAACAGTAATTGACTGAATAAAACCCCACCTCCAGTCAGCGTACATCCGGGTGAGGAACACCGTCAGTGAACAGACCACTGCATA
This sequence comes from Helogale parvula, assembly GCA_004023845.1. Classification (NCBI taxonomy): domain Eukaryota; kingdom Metazoa; phylum Chordata; class Mammalia; order Carnivora; family Herpestidae; genus Helogale; species Helogale parvula. The sequence goes on from PJEM01009228.1 coordinate 26,991, forward strand.
GCAAGGTCATGAGCATCCTGGTCAGAGGTACAAGATGTCCCAGGACAGTAGAGCAGGGGCACAGGTCTGATATGAGGGCTTAGAAAAGGCTTCTTTAGGACTTTCTATCCAAGCTGAAGAATAAGACGACTTGAAGTAGATCCAGCTAAGGAAATCAAGGGGAGCAGGAGGTGCAGGAGATGTTGTGAGTGCCAGTTCACACGCCTCCCAGGTGCACCTGTCACTCCCAGCTAGCCCTGTGTGCAGGTCTGTTCCGCCTCCTTCTGTCCGGCCGCTAAAAGCTGTAAAGATGCCACAAGGTGGAGGAAGTCATGCTCCCCCTACCAGAAGCCCTCAGTCAATCAGGATTTAACAACACTTCTGCTTTTTATTTAATGTTTGTTTTTATTTGAGACAGGGAGACAGAGCATGAGCAGGGGAGAAGCAGAGAGAGGGAGAGACACAGAACTGAAAGCAGGCTCCAGGCTCTGAGCTGTCAGCACAGAGCCTGATTCGGGGCTTGGATTCACGAACCATGAGATCATGACCTGAGCCGAAGCCGGACGCTCAAGCGACTGAGCTGCCCAGGCGCCCTGTCCATTGTTATTTCTGGTTACTTGGAGTGGAGATGCTTGTCACCCTCTGGGACCGATGAAGCAGCTAGACTTCATTAGTCAGCAGTGCTGACTCTACATTCGCACCCTTGCGGGGACGACCTGAATCCAGACCGTGCCAACACCCCTTTCCTGATTCCACTCTGCTGCACCTTTCAAACTGGTAACATCAATGAAATTGAACTTTCTGTCTCAACTGCTGCTTGGGTCTTATTTTCTCCTTTTGGTGTCTTTCTAGATCTGCCAACCTGCCCCAAACACACGGACCCTTCCGACTGATCACACGCTGCACGTTTGTCCTGTTTGGTTTTCTCAGCTGGGTGATTCTGAAATATCTTCTCTGGTTAAGAAAGAGGCTGGCATGGCTTCCCTGTGGCCCCCTGAGGGACTGAGAGGGGACACCACACAAACCACTGCGGTCTACTTTGCTTTCTCTCCTCTTTGATTATCTGCACATGACCAGGGGCAGACAGCCTGGCTGCCAAGTCTCCGGAAGAGTCCAGGAGAAATAATGGCCTCCCTTCTCCTGTGATGACCCTGGAAAAAAATGAAGCCGTCGACTTGGATTCGAGATTATTCATCCCGAAATAAAAGAGCGTTTCATTTCAAATTCGGTGCACAGACTTCCTTTCAAGAGCATAAATCTGTTTGTCATTAACATCCTCACCAATGTCCATTTTTTTTCTTTCAACAGACCTGCACTTCTCTCCTGCACCCCCCGCCTTCCACGGAACACGAATCGGGGGCGCAGGTGGTGTGGTTCCTACTCTCAAGGATCCACGAAGCTTGCAGTGTGCTCTATTTTTGATGTCAGCTCTCATCGGATCTTCTTGTAACGTGCGAAAACGTCCATGTTTCTTTCAGGAAAAGGGAGACCATTCATGATTCTATATCCTTCATGCGAGTCTGGCACCTCTCCTTGCACGGCTGCTGTCTGTGGGAAGGTCACAAGTCCTCGCGCTCCTGAACTCATCTGTGACTTGCTTTGGCCAATATAACAGGAACACGAATGAGAGCCTTCACTTCCATGAAGAAGCTGTAGAAGTCAGAGTGCATCTTGCCATGTTCTCTCTTCCTGTTGGCATGACGACCAGCAATGGTCCTGGGTGGTGATGCTTCAGCAGCGGGGTCCCAGCAAGATGATGATGTGGAGAAAGCCACAGCTCACTCCTAACAAACATGCAGGCTGTGCAAGAATTAGGCATCCTGACTGCTGCGGGCATAGATATTTTGACGATATTCATAATGATAGCATAACCTGACTTTTCCTCCCTGACATGAAAGATAAATAAGAAGAGGAAAAGACGGCCATGACTCTGCTCCCCAGAAGAGAGCACTGTTTACATGGTGGCTGGTCACCTGACGTACGTCCAAAGCTCTCCTTGCTCACCCGGTCCTCTGAATTCCTCCTCTCTGGCATTACGTTGGCAACCACACATTTCTATGGTTATGTGTCTATAGTTCTTGAATCTGTGGTAAGTGGATGTGGGTAGAATGAAGCTGTGTGGGGGCCCCGGGTGGATGGGCAGAGAGGTAAAAAGACGCACGGGGATCAGACACTTGTGTCCCCACAGGTCCCATGGGCACACCTCACCCTGACGGGCCGACCGTAAATTCTAATTGAATTTTCATCAGTAAGAAGAGCTGTTTAGGGATTCAGGAGGGCTAGCTTGCCCCAGGGAAGGGAACACAGCCGTGTTTTTCCTTCCTGGCACATGCCCTGCTGACCCTGGAAACGTACTTGGGCTCGATGAATATTTATGAAAACTACCACTTTGATTAAAAGATAAATGCTCCGGGCTCCATTAATTGGGCTGAAGAAAAAAAATACAAAAAGAAAAGAGTCGCTTGGGTTCCAGATAACAAATGAGGGCAGACGTGGTCTTTGTTCAGAGCTGCAGAAAATAACTCGGGAGTTAGAGACTTAGGGAAGGGACGCGCCCGGAAAGCATTTCTAAACCAACAGGCTTTGAAAACACATTTGCGTTCTTGACTCATTGACCCGACTCCCTGGGGGACGGGCCTGGGTTTAATGCATATGTGTTAAGTCGGCAGCTGTGTTGTCAAAGGCCATAGACTCAACATTCACGGCACACAGGGCTCATATCAGTCCCCCCAAGCCTGGGGATGCACCCGGAGCCTGCTGCCTGACCCCATATTCACATCGACGTCTCAGTGCAGAGAACCACACAGGTGGCCGCCAGCCCACGGAGACCCACGGATCTCTTTCAAACTCCCGGTGTAAGTGGGGAGACAGGCTGGTGAGCACCTAGGGGGAGCCACTGAGCAGGCTGTTTAAGGAGACATGCTTCTCTGGAGCCTGGGTGGCTCAATCGGTTAAGCACCTGACCCCAGCTCAGGTTATGGTCTCGCGGTTTGTGAGATCGAGCCCCGCATTGGGCTCTGCACTGACAGTACAGAGGGAGCCTGCTTGGATTTCTTTCTCTTTTGCTCTGTCTCTGGCCCTCCCCTGCTTGCGCACTCTCTCTCAAAATAAATAAGTAAATAGACGTTAAAAAAAAAAGACTTACTTCTCTTTAATCAATGGTCCCTGTTGTCTTTATTTTAAATGTGCTCTCGCACTGCCCAGGTTGAGTCCTGTACATAAGTGCAGCGGGGCAGATGGAGGCTGGCAGGTCATCACTGAGACGCCAGGGGTGCGGGCTCAGCGTGTCTGATTTGTGTTTCACAGTAAATGGAGTCAGTTCCGGTTTAGGACAAACCAGGGTGGGCAGCCACCCCTGGCAGGAGGGGCTGGGCTTCCGAAGAAGGAAGTTCCCTGCGTGACACACACTTAGCCTCACGAGGGCTCTGGGCTTTCTCTCTGCTCTGCTTTTCATGGTCCCCAGATACTGGCCCCCGAGATTGTGTTCACAAGTGCAGGGACGACAGAGCAAAAACAACCCTTCTGACAACTTGATGGCAAGAGACTCCATGTCCGCGTGAGGACGCCATGTGGCCATGAGTAAGTGGAGACATATTAATTGCTGATTTTACATTTCAGTTTTTTTCAAGCGAAGAGAAACAATAAATAATGCTTAAGAGAGGTCCTTGATAGCTGCTGCAGAACATACTCAGAAAGGCAATTCATCTGGTTCATATTTGCTCTAAAAGGCTGCTTCCAAGACGCCCGAAGGTCTGAAGTCCCCAAGAGCTCTCTCGCCATATGGATTCACCAAAGCTCCTTGGTCTCAGTTGCTGTGGATCCTATGTCCCCAGGCCTTGACTGCGAGAGGGGCCCATCTGCCACTCTGGGCTCTTGTACCCCCCCCACCCCTTGCTGTGCCCCGTTTCCCCATCCACAGGGCATCACAGTCAGGTGCCGTCTGCTGGCTGGGGGAGCAAACCCAGTAGGTCTGTGCAAAGGCTTCCCAGGGTCAACAGATCAGTCTTCTAAAGACAGGAAACCGTCTGTAAATAACGTGGTAAAACTTAACATTGTTTCTTCTCTTCTATGAAATCATTCAAAGGCAACAAAGAGAGCAAGTAACCCAAGTGCAATTTTCTGTTTCCTGTGAAGCTGTTAAAATTTCATGTCACATAACCGAGGCAAAACGAGCCAAAATGGTGCATGAGGCAGACTGAGCAGGTGAGACGCAGAAAAAACCGAAAAAGACAATCATGGTCTATCGATCGATGGAAGGCAGAGCCAGAGGAAATAAAACTTCTGAATATCAAGTCACAGCTGGGAAATCAAACAACTCAGAGCCCTTTCTTTTAATAAGAGGGACAGGAGACACCAGGCCGTGACGGATTTCCTGAAAATGGTTTCATTTTAAGAAGCAGAAGAGACGGGACAGAGGACAATTATTTTTTTTCCTAAATGAGCCCTACTGGCAAACGGAGATGCAGGGTTTTCCGAAGGGGACAGAGAGGGTTGTCCACGACACCCTCAGAGGAGGGAAGGTGACTTTAGCCATAAAGAAGTTGTCATTAAGGTGTTTTCTTACTTGTAAAAAGAATTATCCAGAGTGGAAGGAGCCCCTGTGAGGTCAAGCTGCCTGGCCCGGAGCTCCGCCGGCGCCGTTAGACTCACACCATTGGGAGACGCGTGTTGTGTGCGGTACGACCCAGCCCTGTACTCTGGACGCTTGTGTTTGCTGTGTCCACACAAGACGGTCCACGCCGTTCCTTCAAGAGAAGGAAAACACAGCAGAAAGAGAAAAACAAGGAGTGCTTTTCTGAGTTCTGAGTTTTGCAATTCATGGCCCTCGTGGGGACCAGAAGGGGCTCCTACGTGACTACAGAGTGTGTAGATGACCTCATGGACGTGGCACGGCACGCATGCACCCACGCGCACACTCACGGTCCACCCCAAAGATTAAAGACCCTCTCATGGGTTAGGTGGGACGGGCACATGCCATACATGAGGGCGTGGGTCCCTGAAAGTCGAGACCCTTCGTATTGTCCTGTTGTCTGTCCAACACAAGACTCCGGCAACATCACAAGCATTTGGCATATTTTAAGGCAGATGATCAGAGGGACGTCCTCTGGCGTGTCTCTTCTGCTTCTTAGAATGAAACCATTTCCAGGACCTCCATCACGAGCTGGTGTCTCCTGTCCCTGTTACTAACACAAAGGACCTGCTTTTCCTGTTTGAGCCCAAGGCAATGACACGACCCCGATTTAGAATATAACTTACGATCTTCCTGGAACCCACGCATGGGAGAGCAGTGTGGAGCCTTCTCTACAACCCCGGAGAGAGGCTGGCGGTGATAGGAACTAGGGCTTGGAGCCTTGTGTCGGGGACTAGGAGGGCCCGCAGTGTCCCTGTGCAGGCCATCACAGTGTGCCAGATGCCAGCCCAGACGGCCACACTGACATCCCTTCCAGGTCCTGCCCTCAGGACCTGGGAATGAGCCAACCCCTGCCCCAGAACTCAGAGGAGTGGAGAACCCTCAAGAGTCTGAGATGTCCAGCAAAGAGGCTTAAAACAGAAACTGGGTTCATTTATGGGAAACTCCATGAGCCACAGTTTTTTGATACATTTTGAATTTATGGCCTGGAAACGTGTACACGTTTTCCCCGCAGACCTGTGGGTCCGACACGTGCCTCCACTTCTCTCTGCAGGGACCGACATTGACCCCTTTACAAGCTCATGAAAGCCCACGTGGACAAATCCGTACAACTGCCCTTGAGAATAAGACGGAAGGAGGGAAGACCAGAGGGCATCAAAGGCTAGACTCGTACACAGAACAGGAGAGGTGCCGTCCCTCCCACAACCCTCTGCGTGGTCGTCCACAAACCGAGAGCAGAGCCCCACTGGCATGGGGTCTGCCGCCGGCCACCCGCTGCTGGGACACGAGTGAGCAAAGCCAGAAGTTACTGCACCGTCTGTGCCCTCCAGCCCTCTTACTCTGCATGTTTTTCTGAAGATGTAGCCTTTCCCATCACAGTCTGTGTTAATAATAGTCATGGAGACGGGTGACACTTTCTTTCCCCAAGCAGGAAGGCTTGTTTGAAGTGAACGTCGCCGGCAGCTCTCTTCAGTAGAAACCCTGCCCACCACACGCCATTCCCAGGCCCGGTGGAGGGGTGCTTACGGAGAGCTGGCTCTCCAGGGAGGAGCAGTCGTGAACTCAGCGTGGACCCCGATGGATGGTCGCACCGTTGAACGGATCAGCTCTGCGGATCGCCACCGTGTAAATTAAAGAACATTGGAGGGAAACCTTCTGAGGTGAAAGAGAGACAAAGAGAGTGATGGGAAAACCACACATCATTATTGCCTTTTAGAGATGTGTCGGTCTGCGTCCCCAGGAAATTACACACAGTCCACGGGGAGAAAGCCAAGACACAGGGTGGGCCGCCCTGGGACCCACAAGTGAAGTCAGGTCATGGACATGGTGTTGAAGTTACAGAAGAAAGTCAGCGCTGCCTGCTAATTATCTCAGGCCGATGGTAGGAACCACCTCCTCTTAGGACATGGTGTTCAGCATAAGCGAAAGGGCGTCTGGCCATCCAAGACTCCTCGTTAAATGGCTAACGTGTCCTTCAGCCTCTGCCTCCAGCTATAATTCCTAGCCGAGCTGGAGACCACAGTCGTGCAGGTGCTGAGGACAGGGCAGGAGAGGGGAGGGAGCGTGGGCTGAGGACAGAAAGGTGGTCGCTGGGTTTTCTCAACGTGCATCCTCTTTGAAATACAAATGGAAACGTCACTATGTCTGGTGAATATCAAATCGATACAGTAGACACGAGTGGCTGTTGTAGAAAACTCCAGCTCATTCCTGAGATACTCATTCCCTTCGCTAAACAGGGAGCTTAGGAAGGATTACGATGGTCCTTCACCCAGTAAACCACCTGCTTCCTGCATCCAGAGAGACCAAAGGGAGGCTGTCATAGGAATCATTTCTCACGGTGTGCGTTAGTGTCGCTTAATGTTGGGGTTGGAGTGCCTCGAAGCCCCCCCGACATTCCAGCAGAGACACAGGACCCCACGCGGGGGACACTGAAGAGGACTTCCAGCCTCATTTATCCTGTAGGGCAAGTGATTCATCTTAGATTTTCGGAAGCTGGGAATTTATGGCATGAATCTCCAACCTTATGGGCTTTCAATTGTGTTTCTATCCTCAAAAACACCAAGACACTAGGAATTCTACGTCTTGGGACCCAGAATACTAACCACATGCAGCATGCACTGAAGTAATGAGCACCTGTTAGTTTATAGAGGAGCTATGATACCTGTCAGGGTGAAATTTAAAACTTTATAGCTGATCTAAAAAGCAACAGTAGCTGCCAAGGCAGAACGAGATGGTGCCTTTCCATTCGAACTCCGTAGAATTCCATCGATTGCTGAGGAGAGAGGTCTTGCCTGCATCGATTCCTCCTCCTCGTTTACCGAAAAAAATCCTGGCCCTCAGTTGGACGCACTCACTCTGAGATAAAGCCGCAGGGGTTCTGTTTTCTGAGTATGTTTATCGTTTCATCAAACAGGCAGAGGAAAGCAGCACCTTGAGTGAAAGAAACACTAAATTGCCTCCTTTCTGCTTATGGAAAAATCGATTTTTCTTCAAGTCAAACGTGATTTTCATTCTGTGATATTGCAAACTGCATTTCCAAGAGTCTCTTTAGTGTTATGGGACGCACGTGCAATATTAAGACCTGGCCAGGCTGTGCTCGCCCAGCCCAGAGCCCAGCATGTCATCAACATGTGTGATTCTCATTGGCTTTCCTTTGCCATGTGACAGCTCAGGAACCTGCCTCCAGTCAGGGGCCAGACAGGAGGAAAGATCACGCTAGCATCAGTCTTTTTTTTTAAATGTTTATTTATTTTTGAGAGAGAGAAAGACAGAAGGAGCCAGAGCATGAGTGGGGGAAGAGCAGAGGGGGGGAGACACAGAATCCAAAACAGGCTCCAGGCTCCAAGCTGTCAGCACAGAGCCCGATGCAGGTCTCCAACTCATGAACCATGAGATCATGACCCGAGCCGAAGTTGGACACTTAACCGACTGAGCCCCACCCTGTGCACCCACACTAGCATCAGTCTTAAATTCCTCCTGGAGCTGACACATTAGTGGAAATTGGAAAGACATCCATGGTCCAGGATGTGGATGCTGAGAGCCCTGTGTCTCACGACGTTCATGTCAGTCCGTTCTCCCATGCCGGCAGGTGTTTGTTTGTTTGTTTGTATTTAACATGTATTTATTTTGAGACAGAGATAGACAGAGCTTGAGCAGGGGAGGGGGAGAGAGAAAGGGAGACACAGAATCCAAAGCAGCTCCAGGCTCTGAGCTGTCAGCACAGAGCCCGACATGAGGCTCGAACTCATGGACCGCGGGATCATGACCTGAGCCGAAGTCAGACGCTTAGCCTACTGAGCCACCCACATGGTCCCCATGCTGCCAGGCTTAGACAGGAAGTCCACTTTGTAAACATCCAGAACAGGTCTCGTGGCCTCAGATCAGGTGGGTTTCCGAACATACTCAGAAGCAGAGCCCTCATTTCCCTCTGTGCAAAAAGAAAACAGACAGTTCAACCAGAACAATTCAGCCCAGACCAATTCCTAAACCAAACCCCAAATCTAGAGATTTAAACTGGCGGCTGCAGGTTGTATTTGGCCCCAAAATATGTTACTCAATCCCTTTGCTTCTTGTAGCGCCGACTCTGCTCAGTGTTAAAGAAATTGTTCACTTAATTGTCAGTATTTAAAAATCGGGAGTGGGGTGCGAATTTCATATCAAATTCTGGGGTTCTGCCTTCTCTGGGGAAACAAACAGAGACTCTCTGACCAAGTGGCCCTACATTTCTGCCTGGAAATGAGTAAGAAAAAGCAAGGGATTATTTTGTACTTTTGGACAGGGGTTGGGCTCCTCAAAATCCTGGTCTCCACGGCGTCTGTAATTCTGGCCACTTTGATTGTCCCACTTGGGCCTGGTAGGAATGTAAGTTTCTCATACACAACTTAAATAAAAATAAAATAAAATAATAAAATAAAATATCCACACATATATTTTTCATACATCCTTCTTACACGAGTCATTGTACTCATTCAATGTATTTTATTTATTCAATATGAAGTGACCACACCTCTTTCTATTGAATATTCGTTTTGACGTTATTTTAATTTTTGACATTTATGTCGAAGTGTAGTTGTCTCTGCTGAGCTCTCTGCACAGCTAAGTGTGATACATCTGGGCACAGGCTGCCCAAGTTTGAGCCCTGACCTTGATCGTCACCAGGCGCGTGGCCTTGGACAAGTCGCAGACTTCGTGAGCCTCCGTGTCTTCCGCTGCACAAGGAGGCGATGACGGGACCTCGATGAGGCTCAGGGGACGTAAATGGGAGGCACAGCCCTGAGCCCAGCTCAGAGCCTCTCTGCTGCGGCTGCCACTGCCACTCCCAGCCCATCACCAGCAGTTCTGCCCCAGAACAATGGTTCCAGAGGAGAGCTCCGGCCCGCCATTGCCCACCGCTCAGCCCTCTCTTCTGCCCTCACTAAGCAGAGAGATGGAGGTGGTCTGAGCTGCCCACGCCTCACCTTTGCCACGGTGATGTTCTCTCCTGTCCTCTGGGCTGTAACCATGCGGTACAAGCATCAGGTGAGAACAGCGGGGGATGGAATGTCCCCCAGGGAGCCACACCTGGTGACAGGAAAGAGTTTTGACCCATTTTTTAAGTTTCCTGGGAATGGCATGCCTGGGTGGCTCAGTCAGTTGAGCGTCTGACTTCAGCTCAGGTCATGATCTCACAGTCTGTGGGTTCAAGCCCCACGTTGGGCTCTGTCCTGACAGCTCGGAGACTGTAGCCTGCTTCTGATTCTGTGTCTCTTTCTCGCTCTGCCCTTCCCTGCTTGCACTCTGTCTCTGTCTCTCTTGAAAATAAATACACATGAAAAAAATTTTTTTAAGTTTCCCAGGAATTAAAGCAGAGAAAAGGAAAAGAGAGGCTCTCTGTGAAGCCTCCTTTGACACAATTTTCTCCTTTTTGTACCTGCTAATAACTACCTTGCCCTGTGCCCTACTGATTGGTCTCATAGCAGCGCGAATGGAATAATTTATCCACTCATTCATGCGTGCGTTTCTCTCTGGAGCATCTGCTTTGTTCCAGCACAATTTTACATACCGGATTCGTTGAGATGAAGAGGAAAGACACAGTGCCCAACCTCAGGAACATTCAGACTAGGTTTGGAGACCGAAAAAAGCAACGAATAAAACCATTTCAGACTCTGACAAATGTCACTACAAATATAAATCTGGGACAGTACTTGCAGGTTGTAAAAGCATCTTAAGGAAGGAAACCTGAATGAGGAGGTGAAGCCAGCCATGGGAAGACCTGGAAGAGTGACTCTAAGCAGATGGAACAGCGAGTGTGAGGGCCATGAGGTTCTAACTAGGTACGTCCACACTTCAGACAGGTCTACACAGAGGGTGGCAAGAGGCACCCTCCCTGTTCCAGCAATTCGATGAGATAGGAGGTACTTTTATCCCCATTTCGTGGATGAAACAATTGAGGCAGGAATATACATTCTTCTCAAGCACACACGGAACATGCACCAGATCAGCCACATTCTGGGCCATGAAACACAGGTGCACAAATTTTAAAGAATGGCACTCCTATGATGCCTGCTCAGAAGAGTCACAGCAGAAGCAATGACAAAGGTAATCCGCAAATCCCCAGATTAGAGATTGAACAACACCCTTGCAAACGATCCCTGGGTCAAAGGAGAAATCCCGGGAGAAACTAAGAACCATTTTGAGCTAAATGCAAATGAGATTATCAGCATGTGCGGGATTGAGCAAAAACAGAGATAGAGGGAGCTTTATGGCATTGAATGCTTACATTAGGAAAGAAAAGAAAGATCTAAGGACAGCGATCTAAGTTTCCCACCTCAGGAAACTAGAAAAAGAAGAGCAAGTTACATTCAAAGTAAGCAGAAGAAAAGGAAGCAATACGAATGAGGAAAGACATCAGTGAGGGGCGCCTGGGCGGCTCAGTCGGTTAAGCATCTGACTCTCGGTTTCGGCGCAGGTCATGATCTCACTCTTCATGGGTTTGAGCCCCACATCGGGCTCCGTGCTGACAGTGCAGAGCCTGCTTGGGATTCTCTCTCTCCCTCTCCCTCTGCCCCTCCCCCTCTCATGCTGTCTCTGCCTTTCTCAAAATAAATTAATTAATTTTTTTTAAAGAAGAATAGAAATCAATGAAATAGAAACCAGGAAATTACTAGAGAAAATCATTAAAACCAAAAGTTTGTTCCTTGAAAAGATTAATAAAATAGACCAGCCTCTAGCCAGGCTAAGGGAAAAAAAAGACACAAATTACTGAGACACAAATTACTGAGAAGGAAGGAACATCACTACAGACCACATGGTAATTAAACAGGTCATAGAGGAAGGCTGTGAACCACAGCTAACAAGTCTGGTAACCTGGAGGAAATGGACCAATGCCCAGGAAGACACAATTTGCCAAAAGTCATACTAGACAAAATAGAACAGAAGTATTTATTGAAGAAATTGAATCAGGAGTACCCGGGTGGCTCAGTCAGCTAAGTGTTCAACTCTGGATTATGTCTCAGGTCATGATATCATGGTTCATGAGTTCAAGACCTGCATTGGGCTCTGCAATTGACAGTGTGGAGCTGCTTGGGATTACTTCTCTCCCTCTCTCTCTTCCTCTCCTCTGCTCTCTCTCTCCCCCCAAAATAAATAAATAAATAAACAGACTAACGAACGAACTAAAAGAAAGAAAGAAATTGAATAAAAATTTGCAACCTCCCCAAACAGAAAGCTCCAGGCCCAGAAGCCACACGGGTAAATAAGCTGTGGTCCACCCAGACAAAGCTATCGAGCCAGGACAAGACATCTTGCTGAGGGAAGGACGCCGGTCCGGAAAGGCTGCGTGGGTGCCGGTCGAACTGCATGGCAGCTGGGAAAGAGAAAACTATGCAGACAGTACAAAGGTTGCCAGGGGTTGAGGGAGAGCAGGATGAGTGTGCAGAACACAGGCAGTCTTTAGGTCAGTGGAAACATCCGCCCATAATGATGGATCATGTCACTACACACTGGTTCACACTCAGAATGTGCAAACCAGGAGTGAGCCCTAAAGCAAACCAGGAATTTGGGGACACGATGACATGTCAATGTAGGTTTATCAACTGTAATAAACGTACCATCTGGTGGGGGTGTCCATGTGTGGAGGCAGAAAATAACGAGAACTTTCCTTCCCTTCCCTGCAACTCTGTCATGGACCTAAACTTCTAAAAGAAGATGAAAGAAAGAAAGAAAGAAAGAGAGAAAGAGAGAGAGAGAGAGAAAGAAAGAAAGGAAGGAAGCAAGGAAGGAAGGAAGGAAGGAAGGAAGGAAGGAAGGAAGGAAAGAAGGAAGGAAGAAACTGAGGCCTGGAGACGCTAACAACTTCCCCATAAGAGAGAGAAGTAGGAACTCAGTTGAGATTCTGAGTCTTCCTTCCAGAACCCGGAGGGTCGCTGACCTCGCTGGGCAGGTCGCCCTCCTGCAGCTGCCCCCTGGTGAGCTTCCAAGCAGGTGACCCCAGATGAGGGACAGAGTCAGGGCTGCCCCTCCCTTGCCCACCTGACACCGTCTTGCTCGTCTGGCCTCTGCACGAAATTCACCAGTTATAATCTCCACTGAAATAAACCCGGAGAGCCGAGCAGAACGGGGACGTGATCGATGCTGGATGCAGAATACAAAAGCAGACGTTGCTCACATTTATGACAGAAAATTCCAAGGCGGTGAGCAGGGCCTATTTCTGCTTTTCCATTCAGTATTTTATTACGTTCCTCCCCAGCTTTCGTGCAGAGAGCTTTGAAAATGAATAATGTACTCTATTGATACCAGCTTCCCTCTCCCTAAACTACAGGAGGCCTTAAATGTAAAAAGAGCTGTTAAATCTTTAATTTTCCCCACGACGTTGGAAAGGAGCTCACACGATCCACTCCGGTCGTGGGTAAATCCTCCCTGTCCCTGCTCGGCTGTCAGGTCTGGAGAGGAGGAAACCGGGCGCTCCCCACTCATCGCCCATTGACCAGTTCTTACTCACCGAGATACAAAGAGCTCTCTCTGTTAGAGGATTAATTGAAAGTATTGCAGAGTGAGCCGGAGGATCTCAGCTAATGACGTTGGAAAAGCGTCTAAACAATTAATAGCGATTAATGAGACTACCCAGGACAATAAATACTGCTGCCGGCGTTTTTCTGGGAAAAGTCACGAGCAGGCGCAGCCCCGGTCTCAGCGTGAGGAGGGAGGGCATGTGGCCGGGACAGCACAAGAGCATCTGTTCCTGCTTCACCCCTGCTCCAAGGATGCTGTCTCCAGGGTGCCCCTGGGAAGCAAGGGCTGTGCGTCTGGCCTCCCAGGCGAGCGGTTCTCTAAATTCTGATCCTCACGCCCCGTCTTGCAAGGTTGAAAGCAAGGCATGTTTTCCAGCATTGCCTCCCAGAGAAGAGACCCCACGCTCTGTGGTTACCTTCCCTCTCGGAGCGCGGCCTCAAGTTCATTACTAATGCCCCAGTTCTGTGCTGACAATCATGGGAGTTACTGGTTCCTGTTTTGTCTGTGCTTTTCAATGATTCCTGTTTACTTTGTCCATGTATTTTTTTTAATGTTTATTTTTGAGAGAGAGACAGAGACAGAGCACAAGCAGAGGAGGAGCAGAGAGAAAGGGAGACACAGAATCGGAAGCAGGTTCCAGGCTCCGAGCTGTCATCACAGAGCCTGACGCGGGGCTCGAACCCATGGACTGTGAGATCATGACCTGAGCCGAAGCCGGACGCTTAACTGACTGAGCCACCCAGGCGCCCCTGTCCGTCTATTTCTAGCTGTCTTCAGTGAGAGTGCCGGTTTTTGCAGAATTACAAGTACAGGGTACATGTTGGTCTTTTATCTAGCATTTCTTGATTTCTCATAAAGTTAATAATTATCCATATGCTTTGTAGCTGTTTTATCTGTTTTCTGATAAGTATATTTTTGAAAATGCTACCAGGTGGACACTAATCAGTCCACATGTATTTCTAGTGACCTCCGTCCTTGTCACCGAGGCAATGCAGATACAAATGCTTTATTTTGGCCATCATGGTGATGAAATACACATCCAAGCCCATTTTAGAAATCATGTGAATAATGACAGCATCAGTCAGTTCTTTATCCTAAACACTTTGCTCCTGGGTCCCCGCAGCTGCCATTTCCAGGGCGGATGAGCTCATTCGTAACCGAGCAGATACTTCCCAGCATCGCTGGAGCCCTGACATAGGGGAGGTAATTAAAATCCACACATCAAACGCAGGGATAGAATGCTGTTCTGTTCTCACGTCAAACAATCTTCAAAGCATCGTCAGAAAGTTTGTTTCCTTAGGAAGGCCACCTTCCCTTTCCTCCTCCTTCCCTTTATGTCATGAAATAACATGAGCGGTAAAGACGCTGAGACACTTCAGTGCTGATGAGTCTAGACTCGAATCCCGTAATCAGAGCAGCTTTGAACAAGCCTTTCCCCGTCTGACTCTTGAATTTTTTTTTGTTTACTCTGTTTTTTATTTACTATCCATAAACAAGACCTAACAGTTATCAATCTTGCAGGAGTGTGTCAAATATCGTAAGTAGATTCTGGCCTACGGTGGATATGCAAAGTGTTAAGAGAACCCCATTTCTAAAGAGATTCAATTGTCTTGCTCAGTATATTTAATGAAGATAAGTTTGCCATGTGGACTTATTGTGGCTTGATAATTACTGGATTATTTTTTCACGACTGCTGGGACGCTCAGTGCCTTTCCCACATGCTGTTTCTCCCGGGACACCCTTCCTGAGCTTTAATTTTGAGAGCAGTGTGCATTTTCCCTCACTCTATGTCACTCTCATTGAAGATTCTAGCTTCACATGGCGTCTTCCTATCCTCTGTGTTACCGGGTAGTTTTGTAGAGACTTTTTGATAGCGACTCCTTTACCTGGTATTATCATCATCTACTTCCTCTTGTCCAGGTAGTAAACTATTACAAACTATAGGCATGACTTTGTACCATTGTTTACTCAGCCGTGATAAAATGACTTACTGGTCCACGATTTAAGTATATGAGCGACTGGAACTAAGAGGCATGTATTTTAATGTGTATGAATACATGGTAGGCACAATTTTATAGACAGTGTCGTATCTCAGGTCACTTAAATAGGTAGCAGATCGCAAGGCTCCGTGCACTGTCTAATGGCTGCAGGTAGGGTACGCCATGAATATTTCATACCGTAAAGTACGCTTCCGCATTAGAAAATCACCCACTATGATTGAAGATAGATATTCGCCGGTTAGACCATCCATGTGAATTATGGTGCTGATGCCCTGAGAGGAGAACTTGTTCTTTCTGGAGCTTCTATCCATCTTTAAAATGGGCACACGTCACACCTTCAAGTGATATTTATAAGTCATCGTGCGCTGTTTGCACACGTCTTCCAGGGGAATGCATCTTCCTGGTTCACTCGTTCATTTATGTCGCCTCTTCGCTGATGGAGCCCCTGGAAAATTCCACAAATAGTTTTTCACTTGTGAAAAATGGTGGCATGATCCTTGCAACAGAGTGGGGCTTGGGGTGGGGGGGAACCAGGGCTTTCGATCAACATGGTATATAACAGATGGATCTTTTCTGGTGTCTCAGCATCCACCCCCGACTGTTCTTCTGAGGCAGATTGGAGGCATAAACAATGGACAGGGCGGCAGGTGAAACATATCTTCCCGCCGTGCTTTACGGACTGAAGTAATTTCAAGCTCCATTAAATAATGATTCATCTTTGCTCGGTGATGTATGTGTTATTCTGGCTTAATGCATTTGTTTCCGTGAGCTGATGGGCTTCAAAACTCGTGTGCACAAGGGCTAGTCAGGGCGTTCTCGTTATTGGGAGGGTTTTAAACCATCGAGAAATGTGTTGGTGGCTAAGAGTGATGTAAATCCCGATATTTTAACTCTAAGCAGAGTGCTGAACCATTACGGTATTTAATTATTTAGCTGTTGTAAGGCAAATGTTCCGAGATCTGACATATGAGTTGACTTGACATTCAAAAATATATGCTGTATTTTTATAGAGTGGCGCTCGGTGGAGGAGTCCAGGACTCATGCCCTTCAGGCTGCCCTCTGCCTGCCCTGAGCACCTCTAGGTATGCACCTGCTACAGATATAAAAGGGACCCATTTAAATGTTTCAGGAAGTCATGATCTTCGTGGATTCGAGCCCCACGTCAGGGTCTGTGCTGACAGCTCCAAGCCTGGAGCCTACTTTGGATTCCGAGTCTTCCTCTCTCTCTGCCCTCCCCTGCTTGCCTGTATGTTCTCTCTCTCTCATGCGTGCGCTCCCTCCCTCTCTCTCTCTCTCTCTCTCTCTCTCTCTCTCTCTCTCAAACATAAATAAGCATTAAAAAATTTTAAGAAGTAGCTCAAGGTCAGAGAAGTTCTGAAGATGCCTGACCCTTTAGAAGAAATTAATCCCATTTTGAGTCCATCTAATCACAGAAGGACTAGCAAAACTACTTTAATTTTATTGTATTTCCTTAAGTTCATAGTTGTTTCTCAGCCAACCTACACTCCTCGATAGATATTCTCTATGAAGAGAAAGAGGCAAGAACCGAGGGTCCTAATGTGTAGCTTCATAAAGCAGTAAGTTCTCTTTGAGTTCACGGATAAGTATTTATTTTTTATAAGAATAATTACGTAGGGGTCCCTGGGTGGCTCAGTTGGTTGAGCACCAGCTTTGGCTCAGGTCATGATTTCATGGTTCGTGGGTTCAAGCCTTGCGTCGGGCTCTGTGCTGACAGCACAGAGCCTGGAGTCTGCTTTGAATTCTGGTCTCTTTCTCTCTCTGACCCTTCCCTGTTCTTGCTCTGTCTCTGTCTCTCAAAAATAAATAAATGTAAAAAAAAAAAAGGACAATGTTGCAAATTGGGCGTCTTCTGGGGCAAGGTCATATCTCAGGATATCGCACGCTTCCTAACGGTGAGTTCCTGCAGCCAGCATGGAGAGCCGAGGTGCAGGTGCCAGACACGGCCCTATGAAATATGCGTGAGTCGTCGCTTTAATTCTTACAACAACCCACGAGGCGGGGGCTCTTGTTTTAGGTTCCCATTGCTGTCGAAACAAATTACCACAAACAGGAAGCTCAAGACAACACAGATTTCTTATCTCACAGTTTTGGGTACACATGTCACCTGACTGTACTCAAGGCTTTGGCAGGGCTGAGTTCCTGGAAGCCCCGGGGATAAGTCAGCTTTGAAGCTCTTGAGGATGTGGGCAAAGTTGAGCTCCTTCCTGGAGGCTGGGAGGTCCTACTTCCTTGACAGCTGTCTTGGGAGGTCTTCTGAGCTTCTAGAACCTTCCATGTTTCTGGTGGTGGGGGCGGGGGGTGAATGGGGGACAGTTTTTCCTTCTCCCTCCTAGGTTCTCTGACTGGTTTCATAATTAAGCTGGAGTAAGACAGATTAACAGGGGAAAAAACATCTAATTTCATACTACGGGAACTCCAACGATGTGAGACTCAACAAAGTGACCAAAGCAAGAAACTTTTACAACTTTTTTGCAAAGAAACAGTAAATTTGGTTTTTTTAACTTTTACTTATTTATTATTTATTACTTTTTATTGCTTATTTATTTTTGAGAGAGACACAGACTGCAAGTGGGAGAGGGGAAGAGAGAGAGGGAGACGCAGAATTGGAAGCAGGTTCCAGGCTCTGAGCTGTCAGCATAGAGCCCGACGTGGGGCTCGAAACCACGAACCGTGAGATCATGCCCTGAGCTGCAGTCAGATGCTTAACTGACTGAGCCCTCCAGGTGCCCCCTAATTTTACTTATTAATTTTTTAATGATTATGTATTTATTTTGAGAGAGAGAGAAAGAGCATATGCACGTGTGTACTAGCAGGGGAGGGGCAGAGGGCGAGGGAGAGAGAGTCCCAAGCAGGCTCCACGCTCTGCCCAGAGACCGATGCAGGGCTCTATTCCATGACCCTGGGATCATGACCTGAGTAGAAGTCAAGACTTAGCTTCTCAACCGAATGAGCCACCCAGGCACCCCAGAAACAGTAAATTTGTGAGGAATCGATGAGACAAAGAAGTTTGAGCTTGGGTAGTGAATTAGTGAAGTCACAAGGTTTGTTTATTCATTCTTCTGTGTCGTAAGTTCCCTATTTCTGGCGAGAACACCTTTGGGGCAGCCTGGGCGGCTCAGCGGGTTAAGCATCTGACTCTTGGTTTTGGCTCAGGTTGTGATCTCATGGCTTCATGGGTTCGAGCCCCACGTCGGGCTCTGTGCTGGTAGTGCGGAGTGGAACCTGCTCGGGCTTCTTTCTCTCCCTCTCTCTGCCTCTCCCCACGTCATGCTGTCTCCGTCTCTCTCAAAATAAATAAATAAACTTAAAAGAAAAACGAATGCCTTCTACTCTGCTGGTACAGAGCAAGGACCTGGGAGATTTGCGTCCTGCTCTCAGGAGGACAGAGCACAGTCAGAGTGTCCTGTTTGCACCAGCTGCCTCTTAAGTAAATTTAATTCAAGACAATCGACACACCAATGTTGGTATATCTGGGGGTGACATATGTAGGGCCCCTTCACTCGGGTCATGGCCTGGCCTTCCGCCATCCCCGGGGCTGCTCCAGACCGTCTCACCCTTGCGATCTCTCCACTTCCTCTCTGCTGCATCGCACCTCTCTGTCTTCCGGCTCTGCTTCTAGCCCGAGGCTCCCACGCAGAGGAGCATCCCCCGCCTCCGAGGGCTCATTGGCTGCGTCAGTCACACCCAGGTAACGCAGACGGGGTCCCCAACTCTAGATCCAGCACCTTTGTTGCATCTGCACCACCCCTTCCGCTGTGGAACACAACATGCTTCACCGGGCGCGGCATCTCCACTGGCCACTTGTCCGTCCACTGCACCACCCGGCGTCCCAGTTTAAAGGTGACGAGCCCAAACGACAAGACGCTAGGTCGTGCCAGGGCCATTTCAAGCCCCCCTTCACCTCCACACCCAGACACCTCCAACCCGCAGCCCGTTTCACATTCCATGCCACACTTCTGCGAATGTATGTTCCCTCCCAACCTATCTGCCGTTTCTGAAAAGCCACCAGTCATGAAGTGGAGGGGTATATGGGCAGCCAGGAGAACGTCTTCAAGTATTTTGTAACATCAGCACAATATTATTTTCTGGCCACTGTTTCTCTCATCTTCATCCATCCGTAGATTTTCTTTCTAATTAACGTTTGGCACATCTGCCCATCGAAAACGCTTAATTCAGCTCTCAGGAGCCGGTGCTAAATGAAGGGAGTGCTAACATTAACCTCAGCAGCTGTATTTGCTTAACTTATGTGTGAAAACACAGCTCTGACATCAGTGGCTTTACTCTTCAGAGGCGTGGAATTGCTTTTCTGATCCAGGGTGAAAATTGGGTTGAGAGTTTTATTGGGAACATTGACAGGGGCCACAGCCAGACCACCCGGGTTCAAATCCAGATTCCGTCCCTTATTCCATGGGGCTTTGGGAAAGCTACCTCATCTCCCTCGAGCTGGTTGGATCCATCCATATAATGGGTGCAGTACATAAGTCGTTGTGAGAGTTAATAGGTTTTTGATAGAGAGCGTTTAGGCAAAAGTCCCATATAGTGTTTTTACTTCAGACAGGGTGGGATTGTTTTAATAATGACACTTTTTCCCCAACGCTAATTACATACCCTACTGATTATTGCTTAACCTTCTAATCAAGACTCAATATAACAATTATAAACGTTCCTTTTGAGGAAGAAACATGAGGCAAAGGTAGGGTTTATTGAGGTCAGTAGTGGTCTGTTCGAATAATAAGAGGCCAAGACAGATGCTTTTTTCAGGTCTTGTTTCTTCTCTGTGTGTAAATGTTTGTCTTGTTTTATTTTATTGCCTCTATTAGCCATCACATCACCTCTCTGTTGCTCTGTCCTGTTTCCTAATTTGCTGTGTCTTATCTGGGTGGTTTAGACACGAAATAACGAATGTCATGGTATTAAATGCAAAGTCATTCCTCTGAGGCCCTTTACCTTCTGTCGAGACACAAATGAACTTCACAGGCGTGAGCCGCTGTGTCCACCACACCGGGCACTATTTTTGTTTGTGCTCTGGTTTGAGGAGGTGGCCTCACACTCGAAAATCAAAGGGAGAGAGGAGATCTGGGAGGATTTCCGCCCGAATCGACATATGGGTCTCCTACGTTCACAGTGGAGTTACATCCCAAAATATGGAAGTCAGAAACACATTTAGTACACTTTCCTACGAAACTCCGCGGCCCAGCCTGGCCCGTCTCAGACGTGCTCAGAACACGGACATGAGCCTCGATTGGGCACAAGCATCCACCACGAAGCCTGTTTTACAAGGAAGTGTTGACTATTGCGTATAGTTGACTGAATCCTGTAGTAAAGGCGACAAAAAGGACACCACGTGGGCGCAGGTGGCTGTCCATGTACCGGCTGTTGACGCTCCCAACCGCGTGGCTGACTGGGAGCCACCCAGCATCGTGGGAGAGGACGGGGCCACAGATCACTAGCCCAGGACTCAGCAAATCCAAAATAGCAAGTATGGAGTCTCTTGAATGCGTATTGCTTCTGCACCAACAGAAAGTAAAAGGAATTGCCAGTTGGTCAGTGGGGGCCATCTGTCCTGGGACCAGTATCCCCACCGACTGCGCTTGGTGTGTTAATGTTCCCTCACGTGTGGGCCATCCTGAGGTGGCCCTACAGACACGCCGCACTGCGCAGGTCTGCCTCCCCGAGCCCAGCCCCCCGCCGTAATTTGGATAGTGTTAAGCACCATTTGCCAAGTTACAGCATGTTCACGGATCTCATTAACTTCATTGATTCCATTTAAAGTATGACTGATTTATTGACACTTATGTGAGTTAACCAATTAGTCTATAACCAGAGGCCAGGATCCAAATGGAAGAGAAATTATTCCCAGATGACAGACGGCATAGAATAAAGTATGTCTCAGAGACCCCCAAAGCTGAAGAAGGTCAAAGATCCTGGGGTTTCATACTCTGGTTTATTCGTCTCACCTTACCTGAATCCTTTGCAAGGACTCTAAATCAAGATGATAAATAAATTTTTTAAATTATGGAATACTTTTCCTTGGCAATTATGTCCTCAGTTCTAAAATTTTTATTTTATTTTCTCTCTGAGGTTCTGTGTCCAGAAAACTATTCTAGTCCTATTTATGAAATATATTGATCATGATTCTTAAATCCATATCTGTTTCTCTTGAGTGTTGCTATTGTTGTTTTGAGAGAGAGAGAGAGAGAGAGAGAATCCCAAGAAGACTCCATGGTGTCAGCACAGAACCTGACATGGGGCCCAATCCCACAAACCATGAGATCCTGAGTTGAGCTAAAATCAAGAGTCTGACACTTAACTGACAAAGCCACAAACCTCCTGATTTTTAAAAAATTTCTTCTTGGTTCAGTACACCAGAATTCACAGGGGACTTTTTTTTAAAATTTATTTACTTTATTAAATGTCAACCATTTATGTGAAACTAGTTAGAATTCTGGATAATGTCATATTCTTCCACAGCGTTCTTTAAAAAAAAAACTTTTTTTACATTTATTTATTTTTGAGAGACAGAGAGAGACAGAACACAAGAGGGGGAGAGGCAGATAGAGAAGGAGACAAGGAATCCCAAGCCGGCTCTGAACCGTCAGCACAGAGCCCGTCATGGGGCTCGAACTCACAAACCATGAGATCATGACCTGAGCTGAAGTCGGACGCTTAACTGACTGAGTCCCCCCAGTCCCCCCACACCCCTACAGCAGTTTGATTTTAGCGCTGCCCTGCAGTCAGATTGGAAGCGGTTAACCTTTATCCAGCCACAGAGTAGGTCTGAGGCTGCATTTTGGTCTTCCCTTCTTTAGGGGACTGCTTTTGTCTGAAGTGTTGACTGCCCTGATGGCTCTGACCTCTCATTTTTGTCTCCCAAGCTTGGAATATGTCCAGAAGCTCCACTTAGCTGCCACTCGGGGTCCGTCCTCTGCTGGGCCCTCAGGGCACTGTGCCGTCAGTATCAGGGAGCAAACATGCCTCAAAGAGGAAAGTGGTCAGAAGGTTGAACTTTCGTCAATGAGTTGGCTTTCTCCGGAAGACCTCGATTGAATCTTGCCTGTCTTGGTGGCTTTCTGACACCTTCAGATGCTTCAACCCAGCTCTCCTCGCTGGGTTCAGCAGTGGGTGTAGTTTCCTGCCCCCTTGTCCACACATCTGCGAAATCAATGTTCTCTCCCAGACTTTCTGTCTCATTCAGACTCTAGTCCACTGACTTATTGTTCATCCCCTTCTCTCCCCCACCCCAACATTTCTCCTGTTTAGCTAAACCAATGATTGAGCCTTCAAGCCCCCCAGAGACGAATCCTGAGGAGGGAGCTTCACAATCTGTATCAGACACACACCGGATGAGGAAACAGATTCTTTTCTCATTTAGCTGTGACTTCGGTCAGCGCACTTGGAGCTTTATGGTTACTTTGGCTCCCACAGCGAGTCTCCATGGAGCTAATTTTCAATTTGATTTTAAGGCAGGAAAACCCATCAAATGGCTTTTGCATCTCTGAAGGAAGGGTTTTCATTCACAGTTGCAGGAAAGATCTCAGTGGATTGAAGTGGTCCTCAAGCCTGGGCCACCGACAGCAGGGAAGAAAAATGCTGCAGTGACTGACAATGTGAGCCTGTTTTTCTCAACCCACAGCATTCCTGGAGCCTGGGGAAATCCCCTTTCAGTTTCCAAAGGTGTATTTCTGATAAAATGGTGCAGGAGGAAAAACCCCCAACTTACAATACTGCGCCTCTTACCAGTCACATCGCACAGAAGAATCGCTGAGTACGTGTGGTCACAGCTTCACTTGGTCAACGGAGAGCAGAGCTGCTTCCCATTATGTTCAGTCCCTTCCTCCAAATCCAGAGCCCTGCGTATGGACCGATAATGTCCAATAGAGGGATAAATTATGCTTCCCATCCAGAGATTCCGTTTACAAACTACGGTCCCAGGCCCGTTCGTGTGCTCTTGGAATGTCTGTTGCAAAGCCCCATTTGGTCCTTGTTTGTTTTCTTAAATCTCTTAAAATAATGGAGACGATCTGTTTTGGGTTATAGAAAGTGTAAAATGCAGGTGGGTGAAAGAGAAATAAGCAAACATGTCTCATACGCCCATTGCCATTGTTAGTACTTGACGGTATCCTAGTCCACATACTTATTTATTTTGGGGAGAGTGCAAGTGGGGGAGGGACAGAGAGAGGGAAACAGAGGATCAGAAGTGGGCTCTGAGCTGACAGGCTGACGGCAGCCAGTCCAACGTGGGGCTCGAACTCAAGAACCTCAAGATCATGACCTGAGCTGAAGTCGGTTGCTTAACCAACTGAGCCACCCAGGTGCCCCAATAATTACCTTATTTTAAAAAACAGACTTTATTCTACATGTTGCTGTCCAGCTCTCCCAACACCACCTGTTGAAGAGGCCGTCTTTATTCCATTGGACACTCTTTCCTGCTTTGTCAAAGATTAATTGGCCATATACTTGTGGGTCCAGTTGTGGGTTCTCTATTCAATTCCATTGGTTCATTTGTCTGTTTTTGTGCCAATACCATACTGTCTTGATGATGACAGCTTTGTAGTAGAGGCTAAAGTCTGGGATTGTGATGCCTCCCGTTTTGGTTTTCTTCTTCAATATTACTTTGGCTATTCAGGGTTTTTTTGTGGTTCCATATGAATTTTTAAGATAGTTTGTTCTAGCTTTGAGAAGAATGCTGGTGCAACTTTCATGGGGATTGCATTGAATGTGTAAATTGCTGTGGGTAATAATGACATTTTAACAGTGTTTATTCTTCTGATCCATGAGCAGGGAATGTTTCTCCATTTCGTTGTGTCTTCTTCAATTCCCTTCATAAGTCTTCTCTAGTTTTCAGCATACAGGTCTTTTACATCACTCCGAAGTGACGGCTGGACCGCAGCCGAGGACGCAGTCTGCCAGGGTCCCCGTGCCCGCCCCCACTCACCGCCGGCCTTCCTTCTCTTATCTCGCATCTTGGAACTTCTGCATCTCTACTGAATGCTTGTGGGTGTGTTCTCATGGCGACTGCATCAGGAAGTCAGGGTGAGGGGCAAGAGATTCAGGGTACTTTGGTTTGTGATGAATTTGCTCACATCGTTGAAATGTGGGAATACAGCGAGTTTGAAAATATAAATAAATAGCTGCCTTTCCTTTAAAAGGAATTTACCAGAGACTTTGCTTGCTGGTCCCCAGGAAACCAGTCTGGTAAAGGTCTGTTCAGCCAGTCTCAAGACTCATTTCACTGAGTCTGGGGTAGAGGGTATGAGATACACAAATAAATTCAGTAACGTAGAGTTTTTAATATACATTATGACGTAATTGTTGGGAAAGCCTCAAAGAGCAATTGTTCACACAGTGAGGAAAATCCTCTTGCCCCAAGGTTGCCACAGCCGGCGATCCAGCAGCCCGCCTTCTAGACGCAGGTTAATGATCAAACAAGGAGCAGGTGACCACCAGGTCCGGTCACATGGCGTCTTGCAGAGGGCAGCAGACACACTTGTGGCCAGACTTCCCCTGCCCAGGAGACTTTCTTCTCCTGCTGCTGCCGCCTCTTCTTCTTCTTCTTCTTCTTCTTCTTCTTCTTCTTCTTTTGTTTATTTATTATTGAGACAAAGAGAAACACAGCATTAGTGGGGGAGGGGAAGAGAGAGACAGAGACACGGAATCCGAAGCAGACTCCAGGCCCCGAGCTGTCAGCACAGAGCCTGATGTGGGGCTTGAACCTACGGATGATGAGATCATGACCTGAGGTGAAGTCAGACACTTAGCCAACTGAGCCCCCCAGGCGCCCCGGGAATCACTCTTTACAGAATGAAAATCCAAGGTCTGGAGCAGTGAGAGCGGAGTGGGGGGCATCAGGTTCTCTAAGAGGACAAACAACAGACATATGGGTGGCTCCGCGCTGTGTCCTCAGATCCGCGGACGCCCGGGGAGGAGTGATCCTGACAACGCGAATATTCGCTGGCATCCTTTAAATTGCTAGTTTCTCTCTATTGAAAATGGTATCAAAGATTTTGGAAAATTCATATCCCCATTACCACTCTGTGTCTGTCTCTCTGCCTCAGTCTACTTACCCCTACCCCGTGTCTCTCTCTCTCTCTCTCTCTCTCTCTCTCTCTCTCTCTCTCTCTCTCTCACACCCTCCCCTAACCATGTGTTTCTGTGCTGTCTGGTGTGATGCAGCCATTGCATTGAACAGAGCAGTCATGGAAATCCCACCGGCTCCTGCTCAGTCCCCAGACCCCTGCCCGTCCACTCTCTGGTTTTTAGGTACCCACAACCTCTCTCTGGGATATACAGCAACAGTTCTGAAAGGGCTAGGGAGGCAGATAATAGGATCACTGATCTTACAAAAATCCATTTGTGGACACTTCCTAGTAATAGTGAAATGGCCCCTTGGTTAGAAAACCCGGTGACGTCTTGCTTGTCAGGGACAATCTCTTTCTCCAGAGACCGTCCCTGACAGCTCCGAGAGGGACACTGGGTGAGGAAAATCTAAGAAAATGAGCAGGTGTTGGGGAATCTTAAGTCTCCAGGCTCAACCAAAATACTCCCACTGGAGAAAAAACTGGACCGGGCAAACCTTCAATGGCTGATGAAAGTGGGTTCCTCATCTGTAAACGGGGGAGATTGCTGTGTGTCACGAAAATGTGGAACAGACTTAGCTAACTCGGTTGCCTTTCTTTACATTATTAACTGGGGCCTGAATCAGATCTTGCTGGTTACAGTCTGCAGGTTCTTGGGTTTGCTGAACAGGACAGCGGGTGCCTGGATGCGTCTATTTCGATGGGGCTCTGCCCCACTTCCCAGAATTGCTATTAATCCTCTGAGCTGCAGGGCGTGGGCTGGAACTAACATGAGAAGGGGATTTAACTCTGGTCTGTCTTAAGATACCATCCCTGATCCTCCCAGCACGCACTCCTGTGCATGCGCTCGGCGGCAGGAAGGAATGCGGCCAAGTTGTGGCTCCGGGTGCAGGACGGAGAGACTCAGTGGCTGCATGTCCAGAACCCGGGACCTATTTTCCGTTTCACATCACCCTAACTGGTCCTACCTGGCTCGTGGATTCCTGACAATGTGAAGCTCCAAGGAGAGAGAAATCTCATCACGCTGTGGTAGCCGGGCGGCACAAGGCATTACACTCGGTGCACCTGTCCGGTCAGCCTGGGCCTTCCCAGAGAAAGCGCAGTGGGGGCGGTCACCAGCAGCCGCAAACTACAAGTCCTTTGACTCTGCAAGTCCCTGGGACAGCTTTGGCGTATCCTAGGCATATGGTGCAGGTGACTAGGTGACCGTTAGGGACATCATGTTCACTACGGTGAATAATGAATAATCGGGTTGCATATTTGAAATTTGCCAAGAGAGAGAATATAAAAAGTTCTCATCACAAGAAAAAAATTAACTGTAACTATGTGAAATGATGGATGTGCAGAAGACTTACGGTGCTGATGGGTGCCCAGGATCCACAGACGCTGAATCGTTAGGTTGTATCTGGGAAGCGAACATCATGTGGTCTGTCAATTATCCCTCAATTAAAATGTATGGTAAAAAACCTTGGTTTGCGCGCATAATTCGTTCCAGAAACATGCTTGTGATCCAAAGCACTTGTCTATCAAAGTGAATTTCCCCGTGAGAAATAATGGAAACTCAGAGGATTCATTTCACAACTCAAACATGTTCATATAAAAGTGATTACAATACTGTAATAGAACACAAAATAATAAAGAAAACACAAAGTATAAAGAAAACAAACGAATGAACCTGCACTTCCCTTTGGAAACCTCCGTGGCTGGGGTGAGGGAGACGGGAGGGGAGGGTCCTGGTGGGAGGACTCGCACGACCACTAACGGGATCCCTGCTGTCTGTCGGCTCCACGGCAGCTCTCCCTGCGTGGGGACCACTGTATGCGCTCGCTCGGATGTGACTACAGCACAGCATTAATAGCCGCTTGCTGTATACCGTATTTCACGTAACCGGCAACGAGGCAGCAGGGGAGAGGGTCTCTGTCCGCAGGCAGCCTGGCCTAGAGGGAAGCAGAGCCTGCCCGGGCTCACTCCTGTCTGGGAAAGCAAAGGACTGTCCACTGGTGCCTTGAAGTGACAGAAAATACACCAGTGCCAGTTGTGGGCCCCTTCCAACGTCCTTAGGAATCACTGATTTCTGCCAGATACGCAGCCTGAGACGGAGCATCGGAGCATGGGAGACGATCACCCCAATTCCGCAGAGAGAGAGACAGAGAGAGGGAGAGAGAGAGTGAGAGAGAGAGAACCATTGGCTCACTTGTGATCATGTGACATTCAACATCACGTACAACTTGTATTGCAAGACGTGGCTCGTTTATCAAGTTAAAGTTTATTAGGAATGTTTGCTCGTCTTGTGGGACACGCTCAGAACACGTCCCTCCCAATCCAAGGCTTTCCTAGATTCTTTTCAGGACTTTTAAACATAGGTTGAGCGCACCTTAGGATCTAGTATTGCTTGGCATTGCCAGGTTTCTGGTAAACATTCAAAACTCCTCGAGATTATAATTTGGGATAAGCGAGGACCGTGCTTCCCCTCTTTAAATTCACAAGTCAGGCTTTTATATCCAACCTGTTTCCATCAAACTCAACAAATCTTATAAGTGGGTGATTTTTCTCCCAACTGCCTACGGCCGCCATTCTGACTGGTAGCTTCCAGGGCGTGGGGGGGGGGGGGGGGGGGGCTGAGCCCGATCGCTGCACGGACAAAGCAACACTTGGTTTTGTCAAAGAGCCGAGTGTGGCCACCAGCCTTAGAGAAAACCAAAGTATTGGCCGAAGGAACTGAAATGAGGTTTCAGCATCATAAGAGTGAAAAGGAAGCTTCCAGCCACCATAACAAAGGTAAGAACCGGAGGCTTCACCTGAGGTTAACCCGCACAGAACGTTCTGGGTTCGTTCTCGAAGTCTCGGGTGGCCTTGGCCCCACCTCACTGTGACGGCCGGGGTGTGGGCAGTGGCCGCCTGGTCCGGCCAGGTCCCGGCTGGCTCAGACGGGAGCGCAGCAGTCGGGGACTGAGGGGCTGGCCAGGGCCGGGTCCCCACTTCGTCCCACGAAGGGCAGGGGCTCTGGGCCAGGGTCAAGGAGCAGACGGGCTTCTTCCAGACACAGCCTGTTCTCCCCAGAGTCACAGGCCCTGGAATTTCCTGTCTCCTCTTTCTCGCAGCCGGGTCATTACTGTGGACGCTGAGGCTCGTGGGCAGGGCCTCGGTGTGGGCCTCGAACGGCCTGGATGGTCTGCAGCACAACCGGAAGCCAGCGCCCCGTCTGGAGAGTGATGCCCACCCGTCCGGGGAAGGCCTGCCCGGTGGGGACGCTGTGGAGGAGCTGCCACGGCCAGAGACGAGGGAGGGACACGTGTGGTGTGTGTGCGTGTGTGTGAGTGTGTGTGGTGGGTATGCGTGCGTGTGTGGTGGGCACCTGTTTGTGAGTGTGTGCGTGCGGCGATGCGTGCACGTGGGGAGGCGGGGTCTCGGAGGAGGCGGGAGGAAAGGAAAGGGGAGTTGGTGGGAACCGCCCGCAGGAGCCCTCAGTGCCATCTCTGCGGGGAGAACAGCCCGCCAGCCTCCAGGCACGCCTTAAACACAGTCCGTTCAGGAGTCTTCCGTTACTTTAGGGCACGGATTCAGGTGTTTTATCCACCGGCTCTGACTGCCAGGTGCTGCTCCAGGAGCACTCATCACCCCCATTCGAGAGACACGAAAACTGAGGCACAGAGATGCTGAAATCCTGCCCAAGTTCACAGGCGAGCAGCAGCTGAGCTGGGATTCAGACCCGGGCAGTCCGGCTCTGAGCCCCAACTGTCCGCCACACCAGTTGTGGGTCCTGCTGCTCTGTCCCGCGCCCAGGTGCCCTGGAAAAGCCCCGTCTTTCCTCTGAACCTCAGTTTGCTCTTACTTAGAGTGGGATAATACCATGTAACGCTGAGTGACATTGAGATAGGAAACAGGCTTGCAAACTGCTGTGCCCTGGGCACTGTGGGCTAACCAGCCTATCCATGCCCCACTCGACAGCCCTGTGTGCCCGACCCCAGCTGGGCCACCCGGTCCCCTTGCCCCGGCACAGACTAGCCAGGAGGGACCTGCCCCTCACCCAGCGCTCTGCACCATGGCACCTCAGTCCCCTCCCTCCTGCCCCTCCTCCACCTGAGACACTCCCTCTGGGGATCCGGGGACAGTCACCATTGATGCCATTGTATTCCACGCACCCTTGTGGCTTCAAACTGCAATGACACAGACAGTCTACACTGCGGAGTCATGGCCTTGAGTCCTGTCTCCACCTTCAGGATGCTTGTGACTTGTCTTCCCAACCAAACTGCAAGCTCACCAACTGGTAACGAGGAAGAGACTTTTATAATATGTAAGGCACCCAGCACGGAGCCGGCTTCTCAATGGGTCACCAATAGGATAAACTGAACTTGGATCGATCTGGCCATGCCATGCACAAATGTCCCACCTCCTGGGTTGTTGCCGGTGACCACTGTAATCCAAAGCCAGTGTATTATTATAAATAATACACGTTCTATCCTGTTACCAGCTCACATAGCGTCAGCTCCCTAACCAGAGAGCTGCGGGACGCTAACCCGCTGGCCCGGGGTATAGAGCGTCAGAACCAACCCAAACACCCACGTGGGCTCTGCATTAGCTGCCCGGTGACAAGCATATGTTTTCCATACACTCAATGCGAGCTTTCCCTTCTTTGTGTTTACATTCAGTCCAAGGAGACATATCTTTCTGTAAGTATTTTTAAATAAAAATTTAGGTTATTATGAAAACCATTTAAAACTCAGGAGAATACGAACATAGTATGTCAGCTCAGAATTATGCCCTGTCTCTAAAAACTGGCATATGCAATTATGAATCCTCAGTGGGCCATGCCGCCGTAAAAGGAGGAATGTACTCGGCTCTTAAAAATTATTTTTTTTGGCATTGACAACACTTAGAATCCAGTTTTTACTGGCGGGGATATTTGTCCTTGACTCTTTTGTGATGGACAGAGGAGAGCAAAAACGTGTATTGATCTTGCTGACTTCCTGCATATTCATGGTTACGGGAGACATATGGGAAACGCATTCTCTGTGATGGCTCCGTGCTTCAGATCAAGTGAAAAACACAGAAAAACAGAAGTGCCTTATAAGCCCCAACCTTAAACAGCATCACAGAACATATGGGGAACAGTGCATAGGGACCTGCCTGGGGAGCTTAGGAATTTTCTTCTAATGAAACGATGTGCACCAGAAACACCTTACCTTCCTAATGGAAATTAACAAGAAGATTCTTCATCCGGGAGATGTTGTTTAATTTACTACTTAACCAGTAAATGTTCCTCTTTTTTCGTTTTCCCCTTCCTTTTAAAGAAATTACAGTGAAAAATGTCCAGCACACAAAAAAACCATAAAGAATAAAAGACATGGGCGCATCCACAATATTTAGCTCGAGGAAAAGAAAAATTAAAAGACCAGATTGAGTTAAAGCCAATGCTTTCCAAATTTCCTTCTGACTCTTCCCCCCTCCAGAGGCAAATCTATTCTAACAGACGGAAGAACAGATGTTGGCTGGTTTAGGAGTCCACACGTCGGTAGGTCAGTGGACGTCAGGAATGATGAAGCAACAGTGAGTTTAAAGTCTCCTTTATGCCCAGAATAAAGGTGGATGGTGATATTAATAGTAACGAGTGAGGGTGGCCAAAAGGTGTAGACCCCCTGCTATGAGGCGATAAGTCCTGGGGTGTGATGCACAGCATGGGGAGAGTAATTAACGACACTCTACAAATTGCATACTTGAAAGTTGCTGAGAGAGTAGATCTCAAACATTCTCGCCACAGGAAATCAATGTGTATCTGTGTGAGGTGATGGATGGTCACGGAACACCGTGGTGATCATTTTGCCGCTATTCATAGATGGAATCATTATGCAGTTGAGTCATTACAGTCTTCCTAAAATGGATACAATGTTATACATCAATTATGTCTCCATTTTTTTAAATAACAAATTTTTAGTTTTTTAAATGTCTATTTTTTAGAGAGAGAGACACACACACATTCAATGTGAGCAGGGGAGGGGCAGGGAGAGAGAGAGAGAGGGAGACACAGAATCTGAAGCAGGCTCCAGGCTCTGAGATGTCAGCACAGAGCCCGACACGGGGCTCAGACACATGGACTGTGAGATCATGACCTGAGCCGAGGTCGGACGCCCAATCCACCGAGCCACCCAGGTGCCCCTAAACAACAGATTTTTAAAAAATAACAGAAGATGCTTACAGAACACACAAGTAGTCATAACTACTTGATTGTGAAGCATTTGCTCTATGCAGTGTCAAACTGCTTAACACGTACGTATAGACTCCCTAAACTCCACAAACCTCACTATGTGGTAAATATCTACTTTTGCCTCATCTTTAAAAATGAAGAAAGACAGAGACACAGTGAGTGAGCGTCAGAGCCAGAACTGAGTCCCGAAAATCTGGCTAGAGTCTGAGGTTCTCTACCATGAACTTGGGCAGCATTTTGAGATGCAGAGATTACTCAGAGAGCTCAACTGGTGTAAAAGCGCCAGCCACAGAACTTTCTTTCTTTCTTTCTTAGGCTCCACGCCGGGTGTGAATTCATGACCCTGAGATCAAGAGTCGGATGCTTAAATGACTGAGCCACCCAGGCACCCTGACTCCAGAACTTTCTTTATAAGAAGATAGGCCTCCTAGGGAAATAAGCCAAAGATCACAGGATGACTCGGTCCCAGTGATGCTGAGAATTCCATCCCTGGCTCCCAAGAAAGCTCTCCTTAGCCATGCCTACGCTCGGGGCCCCT
Source organism: Helogale parvula (assembly GCA_004023845.1). Classification (NCBI taxonomy): domain Eukaryota; kingdom Metazoa; phylum Chordata; class Mammalia; order Carnivora; family Herpestidae; genus Helogale; species Helogale parvula. The sequence continues at coordinate 58,927 of PJEM01009228.1, forward strand.
GATGGCCAAAGAAAGCTTCTTTCCTTCACACAAGAGCAACACCTGGGCCCACCCCAGCGAAGCCCACCACCCAGAACTCATGTTCGAGAAACTGGCCCGGCAACACAAAGAGGTCCTCCAAACCAGCCCCCGGAGAGGCTACTTGGACAGTCATGCCATGAATCACCAGGCAGCAATGGAGAGTTCCAGGATGAAATATTTACATTAAGCATGAGGGTTGCGTGATTTATTTAAGCTAACAATGTTCTTAACCTAGGACTCCTCAGGCACTGTCGTGATATTTTCTGGGGAAGGATGTTATATTTTCTTTCTTGTGGAGCTGATTTAGAGCCCTGGAAATGGAGGAAACAAGAAAATAATGGAGAGTCTGGCCATTGTTACTTCATGGCTGTCCTCAAGATGACGCGGTGAGCCGGAGCTGGCCGTTTGTCACTGCAGATCATCAATCCTCTGGAGACTTGAACTTGTCAGGTCTACAGTTTGTGCTCTGGAAAAATAGAGGTGATGGCGTTTAGGACAGCGACGGCAAAAGATACACCGGCAGACTGTGGGAGACGGGCTGGAGTGAACTCATTTCCTAAACTCTAATTTCCTCACAGTTTTCTTCTTGTATGTTTGTTTTTGTTTTTGTTTGTTTAGCTGCTCCTTCCTGCTGACTCTTTACACTTACTGGTTACAGATAAGTGAGTACCTTGGGTGTTCAACGGATTTACACTGTCATGGCCACTTTTCCACACTCCCATCCTCTCTGACTCTGAGTGCCTTGGCCACGCAGACTCAGGGTTCTCAAACCATAGGATCGCGAAAGTTCTGTCCAGCACTTATACTTCGTATTCAGAGTCGCGGCTCCGCCCTTGACCGCTAAGGAATCAGCAAGTGCTGGGCTCACCAAACCTTGCTTCCTTCCCCTTGTGCGAACGCAGCCCCTCAGGACTCGGCGGAGCAGGTAGCTCTGCGATGCTTTAAATAGACGTCATTTATTTGTTCTTAGTGGGAAGGTCGGTCTGCTCAGAGCCGGCCCATCAGAGCCGAGAACTGGCGTTCTTTAAATCTCCACAAATAAAAATGAACCTCTGAAAGCATCTCCTGTCCCCACCCCTCTTCTTCTTTGTATTCAATGTTTGAGCCACAAACAAGAAATACATTGAATGAAAATGGATTTACACTTACGTGGGCTTAGGTCAGGATGCTGACCGCCGACAAGAAGCGAGGCCAGTGTTATGGGAGGGGAAGAAGCATTTTCACCCCCCCCCCCCCTTTGGGAGAGAACGCTCAGCCTGTCGTCCTCACTGCTCCACACCTCCTTCAAAATCCTGGGCCACGCCTTCCAAGGGTGTATGGACAAACAATCCCTACAATGAGATGTTGTTTGGGAAAAAGAAAGCGAGCTATCAAGTCATGAAAAGACACGGAGGGACCTAAAATGCATATTACTAAGTGAAAGAAACCAGTCTGAAGGGGCTACATACTGTATGATTCCAGAGATAGAATGTTCTGGAAAAGGCATGACTATGAAGACAGGACAAAGATCAGGGATGACTCGGGCTCGAGGGAGGGAAGAAGGGACAAACAAGTGAAGGACTGAGTGTTTTTGGTGCAGGGACGCTTTTCTGTAGGATACCATGGTGGACACTTATCCTTATACATTTGTCAAAACCCATGAACTGGACCAGGAGTGAACTCTGATGGACACCGAGGACTTCAGTGGACACCACTGTATCAGCATTCGCTCGTCAGCTGTGACAGACCTGCCACACGGAAGCCATGCGATGGGGTCGTGGGCTATGTACAGAAAAGTCTACTTCTTGTTTAGTTTTTCCACAAACCTCACACTGCTCTAAAAATAGTCTATTAATTTAAAAAAATCTGCTGGAAACAATACGAACTCAATTGGCAGCACTGCACTCCGGAGTTAGTCATAACAATGTAATTAGATCTCTTCGAGCGTGGCATTTTGAAACATTCTCTGGATTCATCTCTCAAGCTCATATTACACCACTCAAAATATTTTTTTCTGATTTTCTGCAACAACGTTAGCGAAGCCAACAGAGTGAAGTGACTTCTCGTATTTTAGGGAACAGAACATATTTGCAGGCAGGAAGCACTCCTGGGAATTCCAGCAAACGTGTCCGGAAATATCTTGGGGCAGAAGGAATGGAAGAAAATGTGTTTTTCCCAGCATCCCCAGTGTCCTCAAGCTTTTTCTGATCCTAGCTCTGATGGCTGGGAGGGCTGGGGCCAGACACCTTGCCGTCTCTGGTTCGTTCTTGCTTTGGAACCCCGTCATTTTTCACACGGCGAGAAAGCTACTTGAAGTAATTGTTCTCGGATCTATTTCCAGTAAAGTATAATTTATCCGAAGCAGAAAGCCGACTTGAACTCTGGCAGGAAACCCTTTTGGAGAGTTGCAAGGTCGGAAATAAGCAAGTGCATCAATCAGGGAAAATGTAACCTCTGCTGGGAAAATGGGTCCTTTGTGGCGCCAAACAGTGTCCCCGATTCTGGCTGAGCATCGGCATCATCTTGGAGCATTTTTTGAAAATCAGTTTCCGGGGGGGCTCTGCTCGAGTCCCTGTAGATCTGCAAGGAGCCGACATCAACCAAGCTTGGGAGCCACCAGCTGCCTTCCTGCCCAGCTCCCCCGGGCCTTTATCACTTGATTTGGTCGCATTTAGCCACTCCAATACCAGCCAAAATACCCAGGCTGAGGGACTTTCTCCCCTAACGCCGTATTTCCCCCAGGAAAGAGGAGGCATCTTATCTCAGAGTTCTTACAGTCTCTTGTATTGCTGGGTTTTCAGACGTTTGATTTTGAGGGACCACAATAAAAAGTAAGGTTTTGAGAAAACACGTTCAACAGGAGATAGGTTGAATCAATGGTGGGTTTGGATGCTTACAGATGCTGGAGCTTGAGGCTACACAGGGGGAGGAAGATGAATGGCAGCAAGAGAAGAGGGTGGAGGGAAAGGGGACAGAAGGGAAGGAGGAAGTGAGGACAGGGGCTAAGGGGGTGGAGGGAGGGAGAGACAGAGACAGGAACTGAGAGTCTGTAGATTTCGCAGCCATTCCTGGACCGTGAAAGCTGCAAAGCATTGCATGTTATTGCTACCAGCAGCCTTTTTTTTTCTTTTCTTATTTTTCTTTACTTGTTTTTTCAACAGCCTTTAAAAAAGATGATTGAAAGAAAGAAATCCTGTCACTGATGCCCCCAGGCAATAAAACATGCGTCCTCGCGTGATGCAAACGTGAGTGCCCTGCGAGGGAAAACCGTGATCCAGAAAACCAGCCTAGACCCGTCCTCCGGACAGATGGACCCTGATGCCGTATATTTGGATGATGATAAATGCGCTCCAGGAAAGACGTGCATACGATTCAGTCGCTACTTTAAATACTGACTTTCTCAGGGCACCTGGGTGGCTCAGTCAGTTAAGCGTCTGACTTCGGCTCAGGTCATGATCTTCTGGTTCATGAGTTCGAACCCTGAAGTCAGGCTCTGTGCTGACAGCTCGGAGCCTGGAGCTGCTTCAGATTCTGTGTCTCCCTCTCTCTCTGCCCTTCCCCAGTTGTACTCTGTCTTTCTCTCAAAAGTAAATAAACAATAAAATTTTTAAAAAGCTGATGTTCTCATCTACATTTTTAAAGTTTATACCTCCGCATTTTCCCACTTATCTTCTCATTGTGCAGAAATACTTTATATTGAGAATCATCTTATTTGGAGGGTATCGAATATAATAAATGCATGCAGGTTTCTGGGAAGTCACAAGATGACTTTTTTCTTTTTACTTAGGCTGAAATGGAGAACACAGAGACCATTTCAAGGATGCAGAGCCCAGGTGGCCAGGTTCTGACATGAGTTTCTGTTTGCCACCTCTCTCCCGGGGGCAGCCTGCTATTTCCTGGGGACTGTTGGGGTGGTCTCCCTCCCTCCCGCCGAGGGGCTTTAAAAATAGCCTCTGGCCGTCCAGGGCAAACTGTTTATGCATTTTTAAACTTGTAGAATGTGGATATGTCCATTATCCCTCAGTAAAGCTGTTAAAATAAATGAAAGAGAAAAATCCACTCTTCCTCATGCTTCTGAATGTAAGAAGTGAATTCCCCAGAAACATGTGGGAAGCTGATTTTTGTCAAGTCCGATGCAATTGTCAAGACTAAACAGTGATCTGCAAGTTTCTAGGACTTTCCATGGATTCAACTCTCTTAGTCGTGTGGGCTGCACTCAGGCAGGGCAGTGGGCTCTCTGTGCTCACAGATGGAATATGCTTATTCTCAGTATAGACAGTTCTTGACTCACCCTACAGAACAGTGACAGGGAGTGTTTGGGGATTTTGTGGAGGCAGATCTTGTGTCGGCTGCTGGGGAGCCCAAGCGTAGGGTCAGGTCCCCTGGCAGGGGTCCAGCCTGACCCCATGCTCACCCTTTCGTTCTCAGGGTTCTTTGCCTTATAAGCACACTAAAATAAACTCCTGTTTCATGGTGTAAAACTGCCATCAATTCAGGGAGAAAGATTCAACGGAAGTTACAAAGATTATGACCTTAAGCTCCAGGACCTATTCTCGATGCGTTCCGTTGAGAGGTCATTTGGGAGAGACCCGAACCTGGACACATGTTTTCATGTGCAGGGGTTTCCTGGTGTGTCTGCCTGTGCTTGCCAAGCACCTGCTCTGGGTCAGGACGAGGACATGTGCCAGACGGTGGACATTCATGGAAGGGCAAGACACATTTCATCATCTTGTTGCCCACCGCCAAATCTGGAGGTGGGGGATATAGAAACAGTAAGGCAAAGAGTAACTTAACAGAGGCACCGGCAGAAGGAAAAAGGGCAAACCAATCTCCAAGGGCCAGAAGATTCATGGCCGGAAAGGATCCGGAAATGTATTTTGGAAAATAAGCAGGAATTCCACAGGCAGATGAGGGGGGAACAGGGACCAGGGGCATCGGGCTGCGTTCTGAACATAGGCAAAGGCACGAAGAGCCTTTCCTACCCTGTTCCTGGGAGAGCCTTCGGGTGTGCCCCGGACTCTTTGCCTGTCGGACACCCTGGTAAAGTTGGGGGGCACCACCCCCTGTCGCTTACCTTGTGCACCCCGTTCCGTCAGTCGTAAATCAAGCGTGGGAGCCAAGAGTCAGTGTGACTCCAACGTAGTGTTTAACGACAAGGTCATCTAACACTGTTATGTCCTAAGCTCTAAAGTGCCCACTAAGGGCTTCCCCCCATTGTTTTCCCTCCATTTCCCTGCCGGTGACCCTGAAGGGGTGCATTACTCATGACTCTGAGCAAAAGAAACCGGAAGGTAGAATTGCAACCTTTAATATTAATTTTGTAAGAGAAATTTCCATTTTGATGCAGGGGAAAAAATTCATCCCTGTGTGTATGAAGTCAAAATCATTCTGTAATTTATTTTTGTGAAATTCGCAGAAAAGTTGGAAGGGACGTCTTCAGTTTTTTCTAGACTCAGTTAAGGGTGGATCAGGTACCCATTAGGTACCCAGAGCCATCCCTCCGCCCTCCAGCCTCCCCTGTGCACCCTCCGGCCTCTCTGAGCCAAAAGTGGAGACTTCGGACCCAGGGAAGACCCAGGTTTTGTCCTCACGGAACCTCAAGATCAGAATGAAGATGAGAAATGTGGGTGGAGCCAAGTCCCAGTGACAGTTGCATGATGGAGAAGGGACCCGTGAAGCCCTGTTGTTGTTAATAGTGAATGAAATTGACTACCGATGTTGCAATAGTCCGTATTATTTTCATCGTTCGTTGGGCCTGTTACCAAAATTTTCCAAATCCTTAAAACCACAGTGAGTGACTCTGTTCCCTCCACGAAGCCTCAGTCCATGAAAGAAACGATACCTGCTGACTCTGCTGGGCCCCCGAGCTGGTGCTGGACAAGCCAGTAGCTTCTTTACAGACTTTCTCCAGGAGGATTTAACGGACAAGCTGCACAGCATCTGACCCCGATGAACCTCCCGACCGATGTCCATGGGAGCCTCCTGGCTACTTCGTCCCACACAACAAGTTCCCCAGATCCAAGTTCAGTCCAGATCGTCTTCCGGGAAAGAACGTGATGGCCCCGGTGAAGTTTAAAGGTGGCCTGTGAGGGTTGCCGTCTTTTCAAATAAGTGTGTGTGTTTCTCATTCATTACCGTCAGCCATTGGTCAGGAGGGCGGGGACAGTGTGGTGATATATGTAGAAGACGCTGGCATTGCTTTTTTGAGCATCTGAACCTGGCATCCTCCCCGCTGACCCTCATCCGGCCGGGTCGGGGGATGTCGTCAGCAATGGTGGACGGATGAACAGACGCAGGGATGGAGAGGGTGAGTCCACCCAGGAGACGCTTGTGTGACAGACCTTGTGTGCTACCTCGTCGATATGGGGGTTTCTCCAATAATAAGCTGCTGGTTCCTAAAAAGCTGAGCATCCATTTTTCTTGGGATCAGGAGCCAAGAGGAAGACAGTGTCGCTTTTTCATGAAACCTGGGCCAGGTGCAGATTGAACCTAATTTTCTTAGGAAAATCCACCTGAATTCCAAGTCTGGGGATGTCTAGAGAATTGCGTCCATCATTTCCTCAAAGACGCTCTCCTGAGTCCACAGATGAGCATCCAGGCAGGGGAGACACTGGCCTTTTGCAGACACCGTGTCCGGACAAAGACTGCACATTTAACAAGAATAAATCACCACTTTCCCCTACCCAGGTTTAAAAATAGGTCAGGAAACTAGGAAAAGAGGTTCAGAAGTCCCACACATCTCTGTGCCTTGAATTTCAAGAGTGTGCGATGGCAGAGTGGGCCTCACACACGGCAGGAGGCTGTGGGGCCAGGAGGTAATTCCTGTCTCCTCCCTCCCAGTTCACTCTGTGTGGACAGGCGATCTTCTGTATAAAAATCTCAAAGGAACATGTCCATTTCTACCACTTTCTGTAGTAGAAAAAATGATTTTGAAGCTCTGAGCAGAAAAACACTTATTGTGTTCAAAGTTCTTTATCTGCCATGGATGGCAGACAGCAAGAATTGGGGGAGTGACGTGTCAATTCGTTTTGCTCCGTCCTTTATATCAATGCTGCCGACCGACATGCCTCCAGCCTAAAAGAATTCCATTCAGACACCTTGCATAGCAGTCTCAATTTTCAGGGAAAAAAAGTGACCTCAAGCATCACAAAGAGCAGAAAGAAAAGCCCAAAGCCATAGATGACCCTTGATTTTCCACTGGCCAGACAATGGTACTCAGTTTAAGAGCGTGAGCTGCGATTTCATAAAGCCATAACCAGCTACAATATGTTTCCCAGGATGCTTGGAAGGTGATATTGATAAATGCGACCCAGCCACCTTATTGATTAACCTCATTCTAGCAATGAAAAAAAACCATGTAGTTTGGTTTCAAATAACTTCCAATAGGAAGGATGCAATATAGTGAATGTGTAATTTCCATCACTGGTTCACAGATGGAATAAATTGCAACCCTGGCATTTGGTTGTGGAGCCAGAATTAAGACTCTTTTTCTATGACTCGTTGGGGCCAAATTAGCATCTGGACCAGGCAATGGGTCCAGGCGGGTTTTCTGAGTTTCAGAATGCACCTGCATGAATTCTTTCCAAGGCTCTAACGCAATCCTCTAGTCGTTAATTACTTGTCTTGCAAACCAGAAAATAATCATTTATCTTATTTTTAAATGAGATATTACAACCATGCAAGATCAATCTAACCACTTAAATTGTGTCAAATTATTTATCCACAACCACGATACAAATTGGCATACGAGTAATATGGTGTGAAGTCAATATTATTTATTCTAAATAGATCATACAGGGAAGGGTATTTGCATAAAAGAAATAAAGACATTTCAAGATAAATGTTTTGCTTTGTTTAATTTTTTTATGAATGACTACCTCAGTACAGATTAGCGTGGCCTCAGATCAATGATTTTGAAATACCTTCTTACAAATGTTCTTACTTTCTTCCAAAAATAATCGTCTTCATATGCTTTTTGAATGCATACAGAACAAAGATATATTCATTGTAGAAAATTTAGGGAAAAAATAACTTGCAATCAAACCAACCCTCTACCCACCAAGAATAACTGTTTTACTGTTTGTTCTTATGCCTTTATGAGTGTGTACGTGTCTTTATCGTGCTGTGCATGTAAAATTGTGGCCTGCTGTTTCCACATAACAAGAAAACATAAACACATTGGACACATTAACTACTTTTCTACAATGTCTGTTTTAGAGCTTTCATCGAATTCTATCATACATCGATTCTATTTTCTTAACATTTCTTTATTTTTGAAAGACAGAGAGTGACAGAGCATGAGCAGGGGAGGGGTAGAGAGAGGCGGACACAGAATCTGAAGCAGGCTCCAGGCTCTGGGCTGGCAGCACAGAGCTTGATGCAGAGTTTGAACCTAGAAACCTGAGAGACAGCATGAGCAGGGGAGGGTCAGAGAGAGGGAGACACAGAATCGGAAGCAGGCTCCAGGCTCTGAGCTGTCAGCACAGAGCCCGACGCAGGGCTCGAACCCACAAATTGTGAGATCATGACCTGAGCCGAAGTCGGACGCTTGACCGACTGAGCCCCCAGGCGCCCCCCCCAACACTGACACTTTAGACTACTTCCTGCCTTCAGGCATGTGCGTGTTTCTTTGATGATCATGTCCTTCACAGTATCTTTGAACACGTGTCCAATCACACACTCGGATAGTTTCTGGAAGTGGCGTGACTGGGTCTTGCACACGTTTGCCCTCCAAACATACCGGTAAGAGCGGTTCTCCACATGCACTCATCTTACCCTGGGAGGACTTGTCCTCCTGTTTGTGGATTAACAGCACCTGGAAACACAGGCTTGAGACAAACTAGATCGCTCGAATATCCCCGCTCTGAGGGACTCCCGCGCTTCCAGGCTGCGCTCCAGGTTATCCAGTCTGCAGGCAGGTGGACCGGGACCCCTCCTGGCTGGCGGTGCATCTCCAGGACCCTCATCCAGTAGGACACTCATGGGGGAGGGGGGGAAGCGCCCCAGTCTCTCCCGAGCCAGTCTGACATGTGCGCCCGCAAAGTGTGCATTTCACAGATATACCGAGAAGGCAGAAAACAAACAAGCAAAAGCACAAAAGTAAAATGTAAGCAGCAAGCACAGCATTGAATTGAGGTCAAATCCATTAACCTGCAGCCCAGTTGTTTAGAGCATGACAGACACTCACAAACGATCCCAGCTCACAAACCGCATCCAGCCGGTCGGCAGAGACCCCCTGCTCCCGTCCTGGGGCCACCCCCTCGGAGACACCCCCTCCTCACTTCCTACAGGGATCGCTATGCCTGCGTGTGCGCTTTATATGAAAGGAAGCATACGGTACACACTCGACTTCTTAGCAATGGTGTGAAGTCAAAGACTTACAGCCTACGGTGTGTGTGTGTGTGTGTGTGTGTGTGTGTGTGTGTGTGTGGCTTCTTTTGCGAAGCACTGTGGTACGTGTAGTTACAGATAATTTATTCTTGTTCCTACAGAGCGTTCCTGAGTATGATTATACCACAACTTGGTTACCCGCTCGGTCCTTAGGGTTCATTTTACTTTTCTGCATATCATTCCCACAAATGCTACCTTAGAATCTGCTGTCGTCAGGCAACTTCCCAGGTTCTAAGAATACGAGGCTAGCCTGGGCAGAGGGAGTCACATTCTCTGGAGGAGACAGACATGAATGACTAATAACTTTGGGGACAATAACACAGGTGCGAGGTAAGGAAGGTGATGAGCTCAGCAGGATGTACAAGAGAGTCGCCACTGCAGATGTCTCCAAAGAGGGGGTATTTGAGTTGAGTTCCAAATGGACCAGGAGACAGGCTAGATAAGGTGGAGCGCCAGACCCTTCCGTAGGAAGAGAATAATGAGCACAGAGGCCCTGAGCTGGGAGCAGACCCAGCCTGTCTGAGGTTCAGAAAGGAGCAAGTGAGACTTCAACACGGTGGGAGGAGAGAAGGGAGCACAATGGATTTAAGAGGTTGGTCGAACTAAATGATGCAGGCTCCCCAAGGCCGCGATGAAGAGTGGCGATTTTATTCTAAGGGGAGGGGCAGGCCATTCAGTTGCTTTTGAGCAAAGGGATGACACAATCTTATAGACCATGGAATTCTTCTGTTCTAAGTTTATTTATTTTGAGAGAGAGCGTGAGCACATGTGCGCACGGGAGAGGGGAGCAGAGAGAGGGAGAGAGAATCTTAAGCAGGCCCTTGCTCAGCACAGAGCCTGGCGTGGGGCTCGAACTCATGAACCATGAGATCATGACCCGAACCAAAATCAAGAGTCGGAGACTTACCTGACTGAGCCCGCCAGGCACCCCCTAGACTATGGAATTCTGACGTGTTTTCTGCATTCTGCCACCATAAACACAGGTTGCAAATAAATGACAGAAGTGAGAACCCAATTCTTGGGGAATGGGAATCGCAATTTAAATAACATAAGCTCATTTCAAGAATTTGCATTTCTAGCTTAGCAGGGAGACTGAACACAAATTAAATCCCCTTGGGGAAGTGCCGGGGAGGTGTGCAAACCCCGTGCCTCCCTACGACACTCACTTCCCAAATGGGCCGCCCGTTGTAGCCCAGAGGCAAGGTGCAGGAGTCTAAGGTCAGACTTACTGTTACAGTATTTACACCCTGGCTAAGCTACCAAACGCATTTCCATGAGATGAGAACAGACTTCTGAATTTCCTTTTGTTTTAGAGGGATGGAGGAGAAGACTTGCTTAAGTTGGAAACCATCCAGGTCAAACGATTGCGTCAGAGATGAGTTATAGACACAGATCTTACAAGAAACGATTCTTTGCCTTCAGGCAAAGTGGATACATTTTTCCTTGTAGCTAAATTCCAAGAATGCTGTTCCAGGTGTTCTGTCTTGTCTAATTCTGAACATCTTACTCTGTTACCTGTGCATTTCTTCCTATGATCACACCCGCCCTTGTTAATTTCCCCTACTTTTGCACGTTTTTGTTTTTACTAATGTGCTGTACTATAACTCATTTTTATTTTAATTTTTGGAAGCACACTAAGATTAATTTAGGACTAATTAGTTTTTTTAGGATTCTGCGTTTTTTTACATTTTTTTTAATATTTATTTTTGAGAGAGAGAGAGAGAGAGAGAGAGAGACAGCATGAGCAGGGGAGGGTCAGAGAGACAGGGAGACACAGAATCGGAAGCAGCTCCAGGCTCTGAGCTGTCAGCACAGAGCCCGACACGGGGCTCGAACAAACAAACCGGTGAGACAATGACTGGAGCCGAAGTCAGGTGCTCAGCCAGCTGAGCCACTCAAGCGTCCCAGGATTCTATTTGTTTGTTTGCTTGTTTGTTTTGTTTTAATCAATAAGGAGGGAATATAGGAAAAAGATATGTTTTCCTGTCCAGATGAGTTGGAGACACTGCTTGTATCTGGTGACGTTGATGGCCGGCATCTCCATTAATTGACAGTTAATATTTTCTAGAAATGCTTAAAACAACATGTCTGACTGGAGTCCACAAGAATCGATTCATTTATTATCCATTCAGGAAATAAGGTTGAGGCTTTTTTATGGGCTCAGCCCTGATCTGGCCTGGCCGACAAGGCGACAGAGATAAATGAGAGAAACCCACTTCCTGCCCTGAGGGACCTTACAGTGAGTGAGGACAAGAGACCGTGTGACTATTACAGCTCCTACGGGGCCGTCGGTCCGGAAGGAGCAGAGGTGCTCTGAGCCCGGAGCAGCATGTACGCCAGAGGCCCTCCTTCAAGGGGAGACGCCCACTGGGAACCCAGGTCTCTTTCTGCGAGAACCGATGTTTAAAAATGCATTTAAGTATTTTATTCACACTGCTTCCTTTGCACAACTAGTTCTTTTAACCCCAGGTGTTAAACAGACAGGAGGAATGTTGGAGAATTTTCAAAGGGCAGATGCAGGCTTCATCTGTGTGCAGCGATGCCGTGTGCCGGGCCAGCATGATGAATGGACGTCCCGTAGACAGTAAGCTGTACGCGTCTGCCCGGAGGAAGGAATGCAGAATCACCTGGAGAGATCAGCCAGGAACCGTGAGAAGTGTGTGCATGTGTGTGTGCGTGTGTGTGTTCTACAGTGAGTTGTTATTTCCTTTTATTTTTTACAAATAAGTAGAGGTGGGAGCTTTCTCTGGAGGAAGTAATAGGGAGTGGTTTGCGCGAAAAAATGATTAAAATAATCGAACAAATACACAGAGCAGTGTAAAATACCTTAAGTGGAGGGGCGTCTCGGGGGCTCAGTGGGTTAAGCGTCTGACTTCGGCTCAGGTCATGATCTCGCGGTTGGTGAGTTCAAGCCTCGTGTCGGGCTTTGTGCTGACAGCTCAGAGCCTGGAGCCTGTCTTCTGATTCTGTCTCCCTCTCTCTCTCTGCCCCTCCTCCACTCAAGCTCTGTCTCTCTCTGTCTCTCGAAAATAAATACACATTAAAAATCTTTTTAATTAGTGGTTATGCAAAGAAGCAGGAAGACATAATACACGATGTCACACATCAACTATCAGAGCTGGCTTGAAACTGACAGACGCGTGAGGCGTAGACAAGGAAGGCATTACACATCTTTCCGCGTGTTCACAAATCTAGGAGAAAGGTTGTGAACGTTACACGGAAAAGAGAGACGTAGAAACAAGGACTCACAAATTGTGTCGATGGTGGTAGCTGCCGTGATGGGCTAAAACGAATATGTCCCCGAAGTGAATGACAGATTTGACAGAGCAGAAGGAGAGGCTTGTAAACTTGGTGAAAAAAGTACCCAAATGATCCAAAGCCGACCCCCGAGAAGGGGGAAGAGGCACCTACAAACACAGACACAACAGCAAAAGCAGAACAGAGATTCAGGGCCTGTACTAGGTGTAGCCCATGAAGGTTTCAGTGGTTCCCAAAACAAAGGAACAGGGACAAATATATTTGGGTCGATAACATAATGAGCACGTAAGCTCGCAAACCCAAGAAGCTCAATAAAACCCGCGCACCGGCAGCATGGCTGACGCGGCACAAAAGAATATCATAACCTAGTTGTCCGCCATTCGTGACTAAGAGAAATGTCTCAGAAAGAGCCGGAGTAGGAAGGAATGTAACATAGAAGCCAGACCTCTAAGAGGGACACCATAATCCTTGTTCACAGCGATGCACATGAAAAGGCAGTGCGGTATCCTTGTCAAGTTACAAGGTTAAATCCAGACATGCGTGTTTTTTAATTGAAGGGGAAATAATGACATTCTCAGATTTACCAAAGCTTGAAAGAATTCATTAGTAGATTTCGTTGCAAGAGATGATCCCGGAAATCCACATCACAGAAAAAAATCTGATACTGGAAGGAAACAATGGAATTAAATCAAGAAACGGAACTCCGCATGGGGATTACACTGGTATATATTTGAGTTTTACTTGATTATGTAGATTACGTAAAAAGAAGATGAACCGGCGTTAATTCACACAACAAATCCTTATTAAGCACCAATTAGACCCTGGGCATGTAACACGGATCTTGGGAATATTCCAGTGCAGCTGCTGGGGGGAAAATAACTTCAGAGAGCGGTGTGTACAAACTGTGTGCTAGAATATAAAATAAGATGCAATTCATGGTCTTCACAATGGCTTGTTTCATTATAAAGACAAACACAGTCGACGAATACACACCGAGTCCTAACAAGTACTGATGAGTGGTGGTCACATACCACAGCCCGCTCCACGCCCAGGGACTTCCAAATCCTCGAAGACGTATGAATTAATGTGTAATGATGGAATCAGCGAGGGCTTTTGAAATAGTTCTTGGTTTAAGGAAGTGCTGCATTTAGACTGACTTGTCTTTGCATACACTAACAGACCTCCAATTGCTGAAAATTACAAAGATATTTTGATTTACTTGCAAAACTTCTGCGTAGGTATTAATAGCACTGATGTATTATTCGATAAGTATTTTTTGGATCTACTATTCTTTTCCTAATCAGCCTGTCAGACAAGTTACTTGTTCTGAAAGCCCCACATCCAGCTGTCAAGGTGAATGCATTGGGTCAACTGGGCGGCTCAGTCGGTTAAGCTGCCGACTTTGGCTCAGGTCATGATCTCACAGTCTATGTGTCTGAGCCCTGCATGGGGCTCTGTGCTGACAGCTCAGAGCCGGGAGCCTGCTTCAGATTCTGTGTCTCCTCTCTCTGCCTTTCTCCTGCTCAAGCTCCGTCTCTCAAAAATAAATAAACATAAAAAAAGGTGAATTCATTTATCAGGTGTGACCCAGCAATAGCACTGCTAGGGATTTACCCAAGGGATACAGAAGTGCTGATGCATAGGGGCACATGTACCCCAATGTTCATAGCGGCACTGTCAACAATAGCCAAATCATGGAAAGAGCCTAAATGTCCGTCACCTGATGAGTGGATCAAGAAGATGTGGTATATATACACAATGGAGTACTACATGGCAATGAGGAAGAATGAAATCTGGCCATTTGTAGCAACGTGGATGGAACTTGAGGGTGTCATGCTAAGCGAAATAAGTCAGGAGGAGGACAGATACCATATGTTTGCACTCATAGGTCTAACAGGAGAACAGGAGAAACCTAATGGAGGACTATGGGGAG
>PJEM01009229.1:0-73533 GCA_004023845.1 Helogale parvula
AATGAACAAATCAAGAGACTATAGATGTTGGCGAGGGTGTGGAGAGACAGGCACCCTCCAACACTGTTGGGGGGAATGTAAACTGGTGCACCCGCTCTGGAAAACAGTGTGGAGGTTCCTCAAAAAACGATCCATAGAACTCCCTTATAACCCAGCAATAGCACTGCTAGGGATTTACCCAAGGGATACAGAAGTGCTGATGTATAGGAGCACATGTACCCCAATGTTCATAGCAGCACTGTCAACAATAGCCAAAACATGGAAAAAGCCTAAATGCCCATCACCTGATGAGTGGATCAAGAAGATGTGGTATATATACACAATGGAGTACTACATGGCAATGAGAAAGAATGACATATGGCCATTTGTAGGAAAGTGGATGGACCTTGAAGGTGTCATGCTAAGCGAAATAAGTCAGGCAGAGAAGGACAGATACCATATGTTCACACTCATAGGTCTAACAGGAAATTTTCAGAATGATCTAGCTTCAAGAAAAGCAAGCAGTTAGTAGTGCTTAGGAAAAGCTGATTCCGTACCTAATGGATAGTTGATACCTGTCACAACACAGCATTTTATATACTGTTAAGTGAAACTGCAATACAATGTAAGTTTATTTTGGGATAAAAAAAGATACAACTGAAATTCTGGAGAAGTTTACACTTGGGATTGTCATAGAAGAATGGGATAGCCCACATTTTGGAAAAGTTTATAATCCTAATTTGCAGTGTGAACCACATCTAATCTTTGTCCCAACCCAACCAGAAGAGGAAATCATGACCAGCCCCATTCCCACCATCAGATACAGCCTAGAATCCATCTTTGCAGCCTTTAGTCTTCTACCAAGTGAAGCCTGAGTGGATCTCTTCATGCCCTCAATCGACTAAATGTATTTTAATCTTTAATTTCAAACACAGGAGCCAGGTTTGTATAATCAATAATACTCTCTTCTGTCCCATGTTGCACTCTAGTTCTCTACTGAAACAAGATTATATCTCAAAGCTCCAGCCCTATGATACAAGGCCCTGATAATCAGACTAGCATTTACTAATAAGCTATCTCTAAGATTTGGGCACTACATAATTTGCAAAGTTCAGTGAAAAATGAAAACATGGGACTCATTCAAAAATTTTTAGGAAATTAAAGATTACCACAGAAGAGCATTAAACTGAGTGCTGAGCACTTCTCAGTGCAGGACTCCATGCAACTATCATGAAACCAGTGCTGCCTGAATCTTACAACCCAGATACCATTGTGGGTCTTTTCTGAAAAACAAAATAACAAAAGTTGCTTTATAACTCTACAAAGAGATAATTCTACCCACCTAATTGTATATATCCCTATACTTGAAGCTACAAGTTGTCTTAAGGCTAACTACAGTGCTGAATCTTTTGTTTGCTAAAGTCTCCTGAATCTTGTTTAAGCTCTTGAGATACAATAGCTGGAATTTTGGTATTCCCCTTAAGGACACAACTCATAGAGTTAATCTCACTTCTGCCTAGCCGAGCACTGTCTATTCCCAGGTCTCTATATAGGGATAAATACTATTGTCTCCTGTCAGCTTAGGGGTTTCCTAGTGGCCTACTACTGCCCAAGAAATAAATATGCATGGTACTTCTCTCTAACACTCATCCCCTCGTGTCATTCCTGAAGGTTTACAGGTATTTGGGTGCGCAGCAAGCAGCAGGACAGCTTCCTCATTGAACAACCAAATGGTTAGGCTCCAGGACTGCAGTATTTCCACTCAACGATTATACCTCTAGAAAGTGAGACCTGAAAGCATAAGTAATATGAAATTCCTACCTACTGAACCACAGATTGCTTGAGCCGAAAAAGTTTGGGCCAGGAATGTGGAATGTGGGATTTTTCTCTGATCCAACACAGCCTCTGGGCATTGTGATTGCACTCTTCAAAGTATTCTTCCACTAGTGTCCTGGCTCTGACCTCCTCAGGCCAAAGACGAGCTACGAGGCCACTTTCAGGGATGGGGCGCAGATATCCAAAATCCAGGACTTGATTAATATCTTGTACCCGTTTCTTCTCCTCAGAATTCTTTTCCTGCCAAGTCTCCTGTCTCTTATTTCTCCCCCATCTGAGCTTTAAATCCACTAAAAGACACCTAAGGGTGACATCCTTTGAAAAAAAGAAAATAAAACTAAATAAAATAAAAATTACTTTGCTCTTACTCAAGTATAATTATGTTTATTGGAAACTTGAATATCAGACTTTTTTTTAAAGAGGGGGCAAGTGTTTTATTTCCTCCAGTTTAAGTCTTCAAATACAATAGGCAAACAAGTGTTTTATCTTCATTTTGCTAAATGGGTAACAAGAGCTATATTTTCAAGTCTTACCAGTTTACTCTCCAGTCTGCTTAAGTCCGGTGTGCCATGTAGCCCATAATGGGTTTGACCTGCCTGTAAACACTGATTTGAAGATTAAATGGAATGATATATATGAAATGATTTTGATAGTGCAAAGTGTGATAAAAATGGATCCACATGGAAATTTTATATTATTCATCTAGTATTCAAACAAAACTGACAAGACAGTAAAATTCTGGAATGTTTTAGAAATGGAACACACACAAGAATGCACACACACACACAAGCACAGAGAGTGAACATTTAGTTCAAACGTTTTATTTCACAGGTGTCAAAGCTAACAGAGTAAGACTCATAGCTGTTTTATAGATTTTAACTTAATTCTTTCACTTTGGTGTATATGTGGTAAAAATATTTGTTAGGCATAATTGTGAGCAAACATAAGAAGCCAGAGACAGAATTTCATTTAGGAGTTATTTCTTTGACAAAATTGTAGGTAGTGTATTGCACAATTAGAAAGAACATGATGTCTGTCATTTTTGGTGATGTTAGAAAATGTTAACAATCAATGTATGCATCCAGTAATTAACTGGTCTTGCAAAATGGCAGCATTCTAATCATTTTATTTTACTTTGAGTTATAATAACTTTATAAGAAAATGTTTCTCTTACCCCTTTCCTTTACTATTTGATTTCCTCATGGAACAGTGCAGAAAAATATGTAGGAAAGCATGTATAAAAGTCAGAATAAATGTTTGATTTTTTAATACTCACTTCTCTGTCTTTCTCATAAGGTAAAATTAAAAATCTATATCCTTAGGAATTCATTTTAAACATATTTGAAGAGTTCTAGTACATTTCAATGATTATTATTATTGGATCAAAGTATTTTGAAAACCAAATTTCTCCAAAAAACTTTCCTTTCTTCCTCCATCCCTCCTTCCTTCCTTCCCTCTCTCTCTCTTTTTTCCCTTCTTCCCTTCCTTTCTTTCTTCCTATCTTCTATCTATTTTCAAGAAGTTAGGCATGTTCAGTTACTGTGTTGGGTTTTGTTTCTAGGTCTTTTGAGTGAAACAGATCAATATATATGTGTATATTTTGAATTGAGATTGATATTTTCAATTCAGGTTCAGGACCATAAGATTTTAAACTTAACTTCTAATTTACACACTCTTCCTTCCACATAAATAATTTGGGTTTTCAAGACATGGAAGCAACCTGTGTCTATCAATAAGGAAAGGATTTTTAAAAAGTGGTATATATACAATGGAATACCACTCAGCCTTAAAGAAAAAATGAGATTTTGCCATTTTCAACAAATAGAGGGATCTCAAGGGTATTATGCTAACTGAAATAAGCAGACTAAGGAAAACAGTTAGCATATGATTTCACTTATATGTGAGTCTAAGAAACAAAACAAATGAACAAACAAATTAAAAAGAAAACTAATACAGACTTATAAATACAGAGAACTAACTGGTGGTTACCAGAGGAGAGAGGGTTGGAAGCCTGAGCAAAATAGTTAAAGAGAAATAAGAAATAAAATTTCTCATTATAAAATAAATAGGCCATGAAGAAAAAAAGTAAATCCTAGGTAATATGATCAATAATATAGTAATAATGTTGTATGGCGACAGATGGGGACTACACTTATTGTGGTGAGCCCTGTATAATGACTGTATAGTATTGTTGAATCACTATGTTGTACACCCGAAACTGATATAACACTATATATCAGCTCTACTTCAGTAATAAAAAATAA
Organism: Helogale parvula; assembly: GCA_004023845.1. Lineage (NCBI taxonomy): Eukaryota > Metazoa > Chordata > Mammalia > Carnivora > Herpestidae > Helogale > Helogale parvula. The sequence goes on from PJEM01009229.1 coordinate 4,080, forward strand.
ACTGGGAAAAAAGAAAGAATCTGGGTTCTCAAGAAAAATGAGGATGACACAATTAGAATGTTCAATAATTATATATTACTTTATATCACTTTTTATACACAATAGGCTCTAATACTACTACCATTAATAATGATTCTTTCTTTAAAAGTTTATTTACTTTGAGAGAGAGAGAGAGAGAGAGAGAAAGGGGAGGGGCAGAAAGAGAGGGATAGAATCCCAAGCAAGTTCTGCACTGTCAGTGTTGACAAAGCCTGATATGAGGTTTGATCTCACAAACTGTGAGATTATGACCCGTGCCTAAATCAAGAATCAGAAGCTTAACCAAATGAACCACCCAGGTGCCTTACATTAATAATGATTCTTAAAATGTTAAAATTTGATCTTTGTTTTTGTTGTTTATTTATTTATTTGCTTATAGTTTTCCCATTTTCAACATTTTAATGGTCATTCTGGGCTAATTTTCAAGTATACTCTATACTGTTTCTATATGTAGTTTCATATACTACTGGTACTAGTACTAGAGTCACTAGTGGTACTATAGTGCTATGACTATTTTCCCAGAACTGTTCTCAATTGCAAATCTTCTTCTTCATTCAACAAAGTAAGTTTAGTCTGATGGTTATGAAGTCAAAATCTATTATTTGTTTCATTATAAATATACTTGTTTAGGTCTACTATCCTAATGAACCCTAATAGTCTTTTCAAATTATTCTGCATATATGATGACAGTTGTTTGTATTTATATAAATATTTATAATAAAACTTCAAAATTACTGTAGACAATTAGATCTAGAGCACCTTACATCTGAAACTTACCTAGAACAAAGTTTGTCACCTGAACAAGTTTCTGATAACACAGAGCTCCTCTACTTTTTTCTAGTTGGTTTGTATGAATGAAATTTGACTACATTTGTAATATTGTTTTTAGGAAGACTGATACACATCAACATCCATATTCTCTGTCCTGGTCTCAAAACTATCCAGTGCCAGTGGGAGCCAGAAGGTTTCAAATACTTGAATTTAAGGAAATCTGAATAGAAATAGGGCTTATGGTAGTGCTTCTTATTTTCACTAATTAACCTAGGCAACCTCTAAAACATATAAAACCTCAGGTCATATTATAAACCTAACATGTCAGATTCTTTGGGAATATGTATTTTGGATAATGTTCTCATGTTATCCAAGCACGAAATAGTTGAATACCATCTTCCTTAGGCAGGACATTTTATTTGCTATAGATTAAGAAGCTAAATGTAACAAAACTCAGAGAAAAAATAATCAGCAGTTGGCCTAAAAATGAAGACAGAGGGAGAGTGGAGTGGGGTAAGGAGTGAGAAAGACAAAACCTAGAAGAATAACTAGTATGGAGCCAGAAGTCATTGTGAAAGTTTAGGGAGCCAGTTACTTAATCAGGAAAGCTACTAATGCTCTGCCTCCTGGGGGTTCTCATATAAATCTGGAAAAATGGGGCATAAAATTGCATGAGTACCAAAATATAACTGTCTAGGGGTCATAGCACATTTTGCTCATTAGACATGAAACTCTTTTCTGGTGACTTTGGATACTGATTCATACCTCTTATTAAAAAAAAAAAAAAAAAGAAAAACAGAGGTGCCTGGGTGGTCAGTCAGTTAAGTCTCTGACTCTTGACATCAGCTCATGTCATGATCTCATGGTTTGTGAGTTTGAGATCCACATGGGGCTCTGAGCGGACAGCATGGAGCCTGTTGGAATTCTTTCTCTCCCTCTCTGCCCCACTTGCTTTCTTTCTCTTAAAATAAATATACACTAAAAAAATAAAAAAATTAAAAAAAACAAAAACAAAAGAGAACCCCCCCAAACTGCCCCGTGCAATAATTTCCAATAGATTGTAGTTGGCCTGTCAGTCAAGACATATTTGCCATTCTTATTTAATATCTGAATATTTCATGTATACAAAGACAAAATCCTTGACTGAATCTTAGAGAGGCAACATCTGGGTAAGCTTTCTGTAGTATTAGATGCAACTAAGAGATGCCATCTGAACAAAGGCTCAGGGTGAAGGATTACCATCACCTAGAAAATAGCAGATCGCCCTAAAGCCTGAGTTGCTTGGAAGTTTGGGCAGTCTGCTGCCTTTTTTTTTTTTTTTTTTACAGAGGTAGGTATATCCTATTATGGTGGCATGAATCACATAGAATTAATGAGAAGTGAGCTGAGTCTGGAGAGCCTACATGGAAAGTATGTCCATTGCACTGAATGTTAAAAGGAGTTTGGTTGTAGAAGAGAACTCATTAGAAAAATTACCACAATTTATGTGAATATTTGTAAGTCACTTAACTTTTCTGAGTTTATAAAATGAATATTGTGTTATATATGTGTTTTCAAACTGTGCTCCAAGAGTTACTGAAGCTGTCCTGGGACCTCTCAGGGAAATTTCAAGCAGATAGCCTAGAAGTCACCCTACCCCCCACAAAAACAGCCAAGCAAACACAAAACCAGAAGCATCTCACTGTTTTTCTTTTGAAAATAGGGACACAAGGTACTGATTGGGTCCAGGGCCAATATCTGAGCCCCATCCTTGAAATTGATTCATCCCTGGGTTCCTATTGAATTCCTATAACTTGTGTTTCATTGACTTAAATCAATAAAGTGAGCAGGAGGATTTTGGAAGCAATTACTCAGGAGGATAAAAAGTCATTAGACATAGAAGCAGTGATATGTTCAGCTATGGCTCATAGACCTATGTGAAGGATAACTACCCTGACTCATCTGAAATTGGGAAAGTTGAAGAATGTTACCAGAAAAACTGCAGGCCTCTTGATGCTTTATCCTTTAAGGTTGTCAGTGATAAACAGTTATGCCCATCAGTCATGATCCTGCCTACATAAAAGACATTTATCATGATAAAATAGCATGCATTTAAATTTATATGCATAATTTAACAGAAATAATAGACTAGAACCTTTTCTCAGTCCTTCCCTGGAAATGAGAACTACATTTTAATTTATCTGCAAAAATCTGCAGAATATAGCACCAAATGCCTCTTTTCCCCTTGTTCAAGACTGAGACAGCACAGAGAGAATCATTAGGTAAAGGTCATCTGGAAGATTATAATAGATTTTTTTGAAGATATCTGAATGGTAGTCGCTAAACTTTAGGCCAAGGGTTTCATATATGAAAAATAAGTTGATATAGGGCAGTCAAGGAGGCCCTTTCTGATGTGTGGATATTCAAGAAATATCTTCACAAAACTTCTAGTTGATCCACATCCTCACTGATAGTAGTATGGCACTAAATTAATGGCATTCTTATGAGTGTTTAGTCTTACTCATTGTGGTTTAAATATGGACTTGCCTAATGATGAATGATGCTGGTAATCATTTAATTTAATTATTTTTCATTTGTATATTCATGTTTGTGAAGTAGCTAAATCTTAGCTCTATTTATTATTTATTTTCTTACTTTGAGATCTAAAGTGTTTTTTTAAATATGCTCCACACTCAATTTCTCCCAGCTTGTGGTTTTCCTTTTATTTCTAAGTTCCTTGCAAATTGGAAAAATATTAATTTTGATTAAGTGAACTTAATAAAATTTGTCTCTAATGGATTGCACTTTTTGTACTTAGTGGTGTACATAAGCAGTCTTTCACACAAACTCAGAGGGATTTTCTTCTATATTTCCTTCTACAGGTATTTTAGTCATAGGTATTTTAATTTAATAACTTATTTTGGGTTTTTTGGTGTATGGTATGAGGGTTAACTTCAATTTTGGTTTTTGCATATGGTTATTAAATTGTCTCAGCAGCACTTCTTTAAAGGATGATCCTTCCTCCACTGAATTATTTTCAAGCCTGCTTGAAAATAAGTTGTTCATATTTTCAGAGCTGTATTCTGCTCTGTTCATCCATTTGTCTATATTTATGACAATACCACACTGCTCTGATATTTGTAGCTTTACAGTAATACAGTAAGACCTTGGATTTGAGTTACTTGTTATGTGAGTGATCCACAAGAAGAGAAAATATTTCTATTAAATTTTAATTTGATAAATGAGCTATGTCTTGCAATATAAGTAGTATGTGATGCTGAACATCACATGATCACAACTGAGCCAAAGGTTCTCTCTCTCTCTCTCTCTCTCTCTCTCTCTCTCTCTCTCTCTGCAGAACTGTGGGTGATTGTCTCCCATGCTCAGATGCTCAGTCTCTGGCCATGGTGTTTGGCAGAAATCAATGATTTTTCATAACACTGGAAGGTGCCTACAATTACTATTAGTGTATTTTTCGTCAATTTAAAGCACCTATGGAGAGTCCTTTACTTTTCCATACTAAAGTAAGCTTCGGAATGCTTTGCTTCATTCTAGGTCAGGCTGCCTGCAGATGTAATCCTTTCCTCTGCTGTCTTATTGCCAGTTACATTAAATAGAGTATGTGACAAAAGTTTATTAATACTGTACTATAGTCAACATCCATGCGAGTGTATATAGTGGCCCCCATGCAGAAAAAGATTCCACTGAGCCAACAGATAGCAGTGATTCCAACACAATAACCCTCTTCTTTCTTGTCTCCTTCATACCAGCTATTAAGTGAGGGTTAATTTGTTTGTTTTTTCTTTATATTTCGTATTTCTTCTATTATTTTGTATCATATTACAGTATTATAATAATTATTATATGAATATTTTGGGTTGTAGAATGAGTCATTTGAGTTTCCATGATTTCTTATGAGGAATTCACTTTGATATACAAGTGCTTTGGATTACAAGCATGTTTCCATAATGAATTATGCTTGCAAACCAAGGTTTTACTGTATTTATAGCCAAGTTTGTTTTGGCTATTCTAAGTCCTTTACATTTCTGTGTAAATTTTAGAATCAGCTTATCATTTTCCACATCAAAACTTGGAAGGATGCTGAGATTGTATTAAATCTATAAATTAATCTGAGAAGAATGTCATCTTACAATATTGTATACTCCTAGCCATAAACACTGTATATCTCCTCAATTATTTAGCTCTTTTAACATTTTTCAGCCATAGTTTATAGTTTTTAGTTCACAAGCCTTGGATATCTTTTTTCAGCTAAATAAAATTATCTTTAAATAATTCATATTTTGATGCTACTTTAAATGGGAACTTACGAACTCTCAATTTCTGACTATTTCTTGCTATTATGTAGAAAAACAATTGATTTTGTATAATGATCTTAAATCTTTTAACATTGATACACTCATATATTAGTTCTAGTAACTTTTTTAATAGATTTCATCAGATGTTTAACACAGATAATCATGTTGTCTGCAAATAGACAGGTTTCCTTTTTCTTTTTTAATATGGATGTATTTTCTTTCTTTTTCATTGCCTTATTACAGTAGCTAAAACTTCCTCCACAATGTTGAATAGTAGTGGGGATAGGTGGGATTTTTGATGTGCTTCTAATCTTTAAAGGACGAGAAGAGATAGAAGGCATGAATAGACTGATAACCAGTGAAGAAATCGAATCCGTTATCAAAAAATCTCCCAATGAATAAGAGCGCAGGGCCAGATGGCTTCCCAGGGGAATCTACCAGACATGTAAAGCAAAGCTAATATCCATTCTTCTCAAACTATTCCAAAAAATAGAAATAGAAGGAAAACTCCCAAATTCATTCTATGAAGCCAGCATCACCTTGATACTCAAACCAAAGACCCAGTAAAAAAAGAGAACTACAGACCAATATCCTTAAAGAATACAGATGCAAAAATACTCAACAAGATACTAGCAAATTGAATACAATAGCATATAAAAAATCATCCATGATGACCAAGTGGGATTCATTCCTGGGTTACAGAGCTGGTTCAATATTTGCAAATCCATCAATGTGATACATTACATTAAAAGAAAAGATAAAAACTGTATAATCCTGTCGATAGATGCAGAAAAAGCATTTGACAAAATACAGCACGCTTTCTTAATAAAATCCCTTGAGAAAGTTGGAATAGGAGGAAATTACTTAAACATTATAAAAGCAGTTTATGAAAAGGCCACAGCTAATATGATCCTCAATGGGGAAAAACTGAGAGCTTTCCCCCTGAGATCAGGAACACGGCAGGGGTGTCCACTCTTACCACTGTTGTTTAACATAGCATCAGCAATCAGACAACAAAAGGAAATAAAAGGCATCAGAATCAGCAAAGATGAAGTCAAACTTTCACTTTTTGCAGATGACATGATACTCTACATGGAAAACCCGATTTACTCCACCAGAAGCCTTCTAGAACTGATCAACGAATTCAGTAAAGTCGCAGGATGCAAAATCAATGTACAGAAATCGGTTGCATTCCTATACACCTATAATGAGGCAGCAGAAAGAAAAATCAAGAAACTGATCCCATTTACAATTGCATGAAAAGTCATAAAATACCTAGGAGTAAATACCATACCATAAAATACCAAGGATGTAAAAGACCTATATAATGAAAACTATAGAAAACTTATGAAATAAATTGAAGAAGATGCCAAGAAATGGAAAAACATTCCCTGTTCATAGATCAGAAGAATAAACATTGTGAAAATGTCATTACTACCCAAAGCAATCTACACATTCAATGGAATCCCCATCAAAATTGCGCCAGTGTTCTTCTCAAAGCTAGAACAAGCTATCCTCAAATTCGTATGACCACAAAGGACCCCGAATAGCCAAAGTAATATTGAAGAAGAAAACCAAAACGGGAGGCATCACAATCCCAGACTTTCGCCTCTACTACAAAGCTGTCATCATCAAGACAGTATGATATTGGCACAAAAACAGACACATAGACCAATGGAATAGAATAGAGAACCCAGAACTGGACCCACAAATGTATGGCCAATTAATTTTTGACAAAGCAGGAAAGAGTATCTAATGGAAACAAGACTGCCTCTTTAGCAGGTGGTATTGGGAGAACTGGACAGCAACATGCAAAAGAATGAAACTTTCTTACACCACACACAAAAATAAACTCAAAATGGCTGAAGGACCTGAATGTGAGACAGGAAACCATCAAAACCCTAGAGGAGAAAGCAGGAAATAGCCTCCTTGACCTCAGTTGCAGCAACCTCCTACTTGACACATCCCCAAAGGAAAGGGAAATGAAGGCAAAAATTTTGAGCTCTTGAGACCTCATCAAGATAAAAAGCTTCTGCAAGGCAAAGGAAACAATCAAAAAAACTAAGAGGAAACCGATGGAATGGGAAAAGATAGTTGCAAATGCATATCAGATAAAGGGCTAGTATCCAAAATATACAAGGAACTCACCAAACTCCAAACCCAAAAAATGAATAATCCAGTGAAGAAATGGAAAGAAGACATAAACAGACACTTCTCCAAAGAGGACATCCAGATGGCCAATAGGCACATAAAATGATACTCAGCATCACTCATCATCAGGGAAATACAAATCAAAACCACACAGAGATACCACCTCATGCCAGTCAGAGTGGCTAAACTTAAACAAATCAAGAGACTATAGATGCTGGCAAGGATGTGGAGAGACGGGCACCTTCCTACACTGTTGGTGGGAATGTAAACTGGTGCAGCCGCTCTGGAAAACAGTGTGGAGCTTCCTCAACAAACTATCAGTAGAACTCCCCTATGACCCAGCAATAGCACTGCTAGAGATTTGCCCAAGGGATACAGAAGTGCTGACGCATAGGGGCACATGTACCCCAATGTTCATAGCAGCACTCTCAACAATAGCCAAATCAAGGAAGGAGCCTAAATGTCCACCACCTGATGAATGGATCAAGAAGATGTGGTATATATATATACAATGGAGTATTACATGGCAATGAGAAAGAATGAAATATGGCCATTTGTAGCAAAGTGGATGGACCTCGAAGGTGTCACAATAAGTGAAATAAGTCAGGTGGAGAAGGACAGATACCATATGTTTGCACTCATAGGTCTAACAGGAGAAACCTAATGGAGGACCATGGGGAGGGGAAGGGGGAAAAGGAGTTGGGGAGAAGAAGGATGCAAAACCTGAGAGACTACTGAATACTGAAAACGAACCCTGAGGGTTGAAGGGGGAGGGGAGAAGGGAAGGAGGTGGTGGTGCTGGAGGAGGGCACTTGCGGGGAAGAGCACTGGGTGTTATATGGAAGCCAATTTGACAATAAACTATTAAAAAATAAAATAAAATTAAAATTAAAAATGAAACATTCAGTACTATTACTGTTACTGTATATGTACTGTTCAGTACATACTACTATTAAATATGATATTATCTGTGAGTTTTTCACAGATATCTTTACCAAGCTGATAAAATTCTCTTCTATTTTTATTTTTCTGAGAGTTTCTGTCAGAAATGAATGTTGAATTTTGTCAAATACTTTTCCTTTATGTATAAAAATGATCATGTTTTCTTTTCTTTATTATTTTGTTAATATGTTCTGTTACAATGATTAATTAAAATCTTATACTAAATATGCATTCCTGGGAGAAATTCCATTTGTGTCATGATACATTGTCCTTTTTATATGTTTTATATAATATAATTTTTTATATATTATTTAACTCTATAACAATATGATATAATAATTTTATACATTATTGAATTCGATTTCAAAGCTTTCTTAATGGTTTTTATATCTATATTAATAAGGGATATCAGACTTTAGTTTTCTTTACCTTATGTCTTTACTCATTTTATCAAGGAAAACTTGGCTTCCAAAATAAGTTTTTTAGGATTTTATTTTTACATTATCTTAAAAAGTTGGGGTAAAATTGCCATTTTCCCCATAACTACTTGATAAAATTGACCCGTGAAGCCACCAGTGCCTTGGGTTCCTTCCATGTGAAGATTTAATATGCAAATATAATCTGTTTGATAAATATAAGATTATTTAAGTTTACTATTTCTTCTTAAGTAAATGGAGTTTGGAAGTTTGTGTCTTTAAAGAAATGTATTCATTTCATTTAAGTTATCAACCTTATTGGCATACAGCTGTTCATTATGTTCCCTGAGTATCATTTAACATCTGTAGCATCTGTAATGATGCCATCTCTTACATTCCTAATTTTAATAAGTTGTGACTTTTTTTCTCATCAGTCTACCTAAAGGCTTACCAATTTTACTTATATCTTCTCAAAGATACTGCTTCTTTTCTCAATGAGTTTTCTCTCTCTTTTTTCTTCTCTTTCCATTTAATTGGCTTCCTTTTTTTCTCCTATTTCCTTAGAGTGGAAGCTGAGGTCATTAATTTGAATCCTTACTACTTTTCTATTACAGTTGGTTAGTGCTATACATTTCTAAATACTTCTCTAGCAGCATCCCCCAAGATTTAATGTTATGTATATTTCATTTAGTCCAAAATACATTCTAGGGGCACCTTGGTGGCTCAGTTGGTTGAGTGTCTGACTCTTGATTTTGGCTCAGGTCATGATCTTACAGGATTAAGCACCACATGGGACTCTGTGCTGACAGCATGGAGCCTCCTTGGGATTCTTTCTCTCCCCCCCTCTCTGCTTCTCGCCTACTCATGTTCTTTCTCTCTCAAAATCAATAAACTTTAAAAAATAATTCTCTTTCATCTCCTTTATTATTTATACGCTATAATTCATTGTTATGCTATTTTACTAGTTGCTATTTTTATTACTTGCTTATTTTAATATTATACTACTTTATGTATAGAGTAGGAACCTTGCAATAGTTTATTTTTATTTCTTTTCTCACAGGTTTTATGTATTTGTTATTACACACTTTGATGATGCATATGATAAAGCCCCACATTATATTGCTATTATCTTTATTTAAACTTAAATTTATTTGAAAAGATTTAAAAAATAAGAAACATATTATATATTTACACACATAAATTACATATGGAGTTTTCTTTGTATAGATCCATATTTCTATCTAGAATCAGTTTTCTTTCTTGCAGTGTAGGTTACTGTCAAAGTCTTTAAGATTTTCTGTTCCTGAAAAAGCCTGTATTTGCTTTAATTTTGAAAAAGCCTCTTCTATGCATATAGAATTTTAGGCTGAGAGTTTTTTCTTTTTTACTACCAAAGATGCTAACCTACTGTCATCTCTCTTGAATTCTTCCTGATGATGACTCTGATATCATTCTTATCTTTATTTTTGCTTGCATTCTTTTGTTTTTTTTTCTTGAAACTTTTAAGATATTCTTTTTTATCATTGTTAAATAATTATATGTCATGGTAGATATAATTATGATGTGTCTTGGTGTAATTTTCTTAATGTTTCTTATACTTGATCTTCTTGGATCTAAGTTTTATAGGTTTAATCAAATTTGGAGGGAACCATGCCATTATTTGTTCTTTTTTTTTTCTTTTGGTCTCATAACATCCTCTCCAAGAACTCTACTCACATGTATATTAGGCACTTAGAATTGTGCCACCATTCATTAATGCTATGTTCTTTATTGGGGAGGACTACTTTTCTCTCTGTATTTCATTATTATAGTCTCATTTGCTATTCTTTAATTCACTAATCTCTTCTCTGGCAATGTCTAATCTGTATTATTCCCATCCAGGGTATTTTTCATGGCATGAAATGGAATGACATGAAAAATAAATGTTACATTGTACTCAGACAATGTAGTTTTCTTGTCTTGAGTTTTTATTTGTGCATTTTTCTATTTTACATGCCTTCATTTAACATGATTAATATTTCTTCTAGCTTATTAAACATAGGATATAGTAATAATGATTTTTAATGTCTCTGTTAATTTCTACACCTGGGTCAGTTTTGATTCTCTCCTCCTCTACCCCCCACCACTGTAAGTAGTGTTTTTCTGTTTCTCTCCATGCCTAAATATTTTTTGAGTAGATGTCAGACACTATAATTTTTTTCTGGGTGTTTGATATTTTTTATGATTCTATAAATTTTATTGAACTTTGTTTTGAAATGCAATTAAATTACTTGGAAACTTTGAAACTTCCAAGTTTTATTTTTAAGCTTTATTTGGCAAAACTATAACAACACTTAGTATAGGGCCAATTTATTTTGTGCTACTGAGGCAAGATCTTATGAGTTTCCTACCCATGCCCCCTGAATTATTAGGTGTTTCTGGCAGGCTTTGGAACAAAAACTATTTCTGGCCTTGGGTAATCTGCAGATACTGTTCTTTCTCATGCTTTCTAGGGTTCCTCCCACCCACTTACCCACCCAAGTATTGGATAGTTTTCTCACAAGCCTCTCCTGATCACTACTCTCCTCAATACTTAGAAGGACCATTGTGCCATTTTTGACATTCTCCCTCTACCTAGCCCTGTCTATGATTTTCCTGCACTCATTATGGGTATTTATTTTGATTAAATATCTTGAATATTCCCAAATAAATAATTTTTAAAATCCCTTTACTAAGAGGTTGTTTGCACAATTTGAAGACACTTCTGAAGCATATCTTCTAATTTTGTTTTACAAATAAAAAAACTAAGTACCAGAGATAATACAAGTTACAATTCATGGCTTGAGATTTTTTTTTCTTCTTTAACATGTGATTAAATTTTTAAAGGAGTAAAAAAAAAAATGTTTCATTGATTCAAAGGTGAAGAAGAAAAACTGTGGTCAACATTTTTACTATACTCAGCAGCCTGTGAATGGTGAACAAATCACTTGGGGTTATCATGAAAAGGAACTCCTAGCAACTGAGTGTTTACTAGCAGAACTTTTGAAATAAATTAGTTAGAAGAATAAGAAACTTATTTAGTAACCAAGAGATACTATAAGAAAATTCAGAGTGTATAAGAGAATTGATTTTTAGATTAATTTTTTTTGTTTTATTTATTTTTGATACAGAGAGAGACAGAGAATGAGAGGGGGAGGGGCAGAGAGAGAAGGAGACACAGAATCGGAAGCAGGCTCCAGGCTTTGAGCTAGCTGTCAACACTGAGCCTGACGCGGTGCTTGAAGCCACGAACGTGAGATCTGACCTGAGCTGAAGTCGGAGGCTTAACCGACTGAGCCACCCAGGCGCCCCAAGTTTTACATTAAACGAGTAGTTTGATGAGAGTAATTTTTAATGCCAGAATTCCTACTTTGTAAAAAGTTTTGTGAGAAGTTTAGCATCATGGTGAAGAGCATGGATTCTGGATCTAAATCATCTGGATGCAAATCCTGAATCTGTAAATTACTTCTCTGTGCTTCAGTTATCACATTCATAAAATGAGAATTATAATAATGCTTATCTTACACAGTTGTTATGAGGATTAAATGCACTATTACACATAAAGCACTCAGAACAGTGACTGGTAGACTGAGGGGCCAGATAAATGTTACCTATTAGCCATTAGCCCTGAGTTTTCCATTAACTGTCTGTCTTAATAAGTAACTTGAGAGTGTTCTTTAAAGTCTTTCAATCTCTGATTTCTCATTTGTACAATAATGTGGTTTTATGCATGCAAGTATATTTTATCTTAAATGCTAACTTTGATTGATTAGGATTAGGTACTTGTATCATAGTATTCATAAGGATTATATCTGGCCTGGGCAGGAAAAAAAATGACATATCAATTAGCTCTATCTGCAAGGGGTTCAGTCAGAATGGTGGCATGTATATACACACACATGTATACATATACACATACACACATTTAACAAAAGTTTATGTATACTTTATATATCTACATGTGAAAGACATAAAATATATACATTTACTAAATATATATAAAACTTGCCATCCTTAGTATTATAGTTGTCCTTTTCAGTTCCAACATGATGTAATTATGTGATTTAACTCCTTTAAAAAATCATTACACTCAATAAAATTAGAACTGTGATGGCATTTGCAATACTATTGGGCTCAAAAAAATCTTCACCTCCTTCCCTCTGTTTGGGAAGGGAAGTTCCTCTCTTCAAGTAGCTGAGCCTGCCTCCCATTGTAGAGAACATGCCTGATACTCACGGTTCCATCCTCTTTTGCAGCTAGAGCATGGATGTACGCCATGCTGTACGTCCACTTGTGTGACATACATTGCTAAGGCCTGGATGCTAGATTTGAAAAGGAGAAAATAGACTGGCTCCACTTTTATGAAGGTACAGATAAGATGCAGTTTTTGCATTCAGTGGCTCCTAACTAACTCTGTTGCATGACTCCATATTTATCCTGACATAGTAGATGCCAAGCCTAATTGTTCAACCTCCAAAAATAGTATGAGTTGTCTTCTACCATGTAACTTAGTACTTTAAATTCCTAAGTTAGCCTTTATTGATTTCAGTTGTTTGCAGCCAAAAAGCATGAAATGTTACCTGGATTTTCATGGTCTATCTCTGTTAACAGTTATCTGTGCCAACTTTTTGTTAGGCATTGTATGACCCAATGGACTACACCACTAGTAAAAGTTCATGTTTAAATTATGTGATCACAGGGACACCCGTGTGACTCAATTAAGCATCTGTCTCTTGATTCTTTCCGACTCTCCCTTGCTTTCTCTCAAAATAAAGAAATAAACATTTAAAAAAATTTATATGATTGTAAATGGGATATAAATAATACTCAGTATCAAGAAAATAGCACAAGAAAAAAAATCTCTTGGGAAAAAGAGCAGAGATAAAAAATTTTCATCATTGGATGTGTGACTTTTATAATGTAGCAAATATCTTCCCTCTCTATTAAATTATACTCGGCTTCTTCATATTTTAAAGTTGCCTATTCCTTTGATATGTACTTTAGAATAGAACAATCTGGTTAACAATATAATTCCTATTACATTTTCTGAAGTTACAGAAAGTAATTACAGGCCTTAATCTACAAGGTTTCTGTGAAGTTTATAAATACTGTACATTTTGTTTTGTTTGACCTACTTCCCCAAATATATCTATCTACACAGTATTATCAAATCTACTGAACTTTTCATAAGACCAGATTATGGTTTTGCTGATTTTCTCTGTTGTTCTCTGGCTTTCAGATTTATTGATTTATGCTCTGAATTTATTAGTTCCTTTTTTCTACTTGATTCAGGCTTAAATAACTCATTTTTCTCTAGTTTTCTAAGATGGAAGTTTACATTATTGATTTTAGAGCTTTATTCTTTCCTGATATATGTATTCAATGCTATAAATTTCCCTTAAAGCACTCTTTTGGCTGTCACTCACAACTTTGGGTGAATAATATCTTCACTTTTACTTAGTTCAATATATAATTTTAAATTTATCTTGAGATTTCTTAGATTCATGTGTTATTTAGAAATATGTTTTTAATTTCTAAATATCTAGTGATTTTCTAGGTATTTCTGTTATTTTCTATTTCATTCTTTTATAGTCTAAGAACATGCTTTGTATGATTTCTACTCTTTTAAATTTAAGGTATGTGTAATGGTCCAAATGTTTGTCATTTGTAAATAGTGAAGCCAGTACATGAAGCTCCAAATATTTTAACATTGATATCTCCCATTGGGATGAGGAGAAATGTCATGCCTTCATAAAAAGAAGCCCCACACATTTAGGGGTCTATGTAGACTCAGTAGTGACCTGTAGTTTACTGGGGAGTTAACCAGACACATTCATCTACTACAAGTAGAAATGGCTACTAAATATCAAACCTGAATTTTTCTATGAAATCCACTGGGTCTTCAGAATCAAAGTTCAGAAACAAAGTAATTTTTGTGTGCTTGTTTGTTTCCACTGACATTATAACCCTCCCAGAAGGCGTGGCTTTGAAACGATATTATCTAACTAATAACAATATTCTTGTTCCTGCTACACCTATGAGGACCTGGGAATGTGCTATGATGTTTGAATTATAGGATAACAAGTCTATCCTGAGACAATCTTGGACATGTTTATTATTTTACAGATGGGAAGACTAAAGGTCAGTCAGAGAAGAATGGAGATTTTTCCGAAGTGCTGTAACTAGACAGCAGTGGACATAGAACTAAGGGCCTCTGATGTCTCCTAATCAGCTTCTCGAAAGTATAGTTTCCCAATGTTGATAGACTTGCTGTCAATAAAAATGATTCCCATTCTCAAATGTAGCAAATTTCAAATCTCCCTTGTGGTGAGTCAAGAAACACATTTACACAGTATAGGCCCTGTGAAACTTGACATTTAATTGACCTTAGAGTCTTTTTTTTTTTTATTGATTCTGAGTTTTGTTCATTTGCTTTTTTGTCATAATACCTATTAGCATCTAACAAACTGTTGTTTAGTGTAACATATTTTGAAAAATGTGGAACTAACTGCCCCCCCCTTCTGTCTCTTTTTTTCCCTATATGTTTTATCTTCTGGGTTATAAAATGCTCTGCTGAAACCATGCCTTTTATTCTTTTCCTCTTCCTGAACTCTCCACCTTGGTTTTCTACCTTCTCTCATTGTCTGGAGCACACAGCACATGAAGTACACAGAAGACATTTCAGTGTCATTGAGTGACATTTCAATCAGGTTTAATATTGTCCTTCAAAAGTTTGGTGTTTCTGCTCAGGGATCTGCATCACCGAGGCTTGCTTTCTCTCTCTCTCTCTCTCTCTCTCTCTCTCTCTCTCTTTCTCTCTCTCCTTTTTGTTGCTTTTTTTTTTTTCATAGTCTGGCTCATTCCTTTAGTTTAGATGTCATGTAGTTATTTCTTTCTTGTCTGAAAGCTGGAGAGCACATGGATTTTTGGTCTCACTTCTGAAAATTGAGCCACTGATGAGGAAGCAATTCCTGACAGCAGCGTGCAGCATTCTGTCATTTTCTCTGACGACTTTGCCCACACTTGAGTGTCCTTTAGCAAAATGACTGGAATAAGTGGTGCATTTTCCCAGACACTTTCTTCTATCTTGTGCATCAGCAGAAAATCACAGCAGTAGTCTCAGTGGACAATGGTAAAAACAAGACAGAAACTGCTATTATAAATGCGAAAAGTCAATTTGAATGTCAGCAGCCGAGGTGGGGAAGCAAGCCAAGAGAAGATGTAGTCTGAGAAAATGAAGAAACTGTACTGTGTCTTGCTCATGCTTAAAGCCTTACACTCCTGCCACTTTGAAGCATAAGTGATTTTCACTGTGCTGGACTCCAGGGTTTCTCAGATCCCTGTAGAGGCCACAATACTTGTGGTTAGGACTAGGCACTTCCCTAAAACACAAAGTTCATCAAGCACAGAGATAATTACTGTCGCCAACCTGGGATGTGTCATTTGCCCTTAGAAGTTGTTTGCCCTTGAATCTAAAGGCATGCGCCTGATATTCATGGAATGATTAGAGTCATTGATTTTGAGCAATTCAGTATTTGGGAAGAATCTTCTTCTTTATAGATATCCTTCAACAACCTCAGAGCTTTCTAAAGGGTTTTACCGAAATACTTATGGGTAGATTAATAGGAGTAATTTAAATAAATTATACAAAATTTGAAAAACTGGGGGAGTCTCAGAATTGAAATGTGCTAATGAGCTTTGTAAATTTTCAGGAAGAAAAGAAGGTATATGATATGTATAGAAAAAGAACATTTGATAGTAAAATTTTCTTATTTTTTATCTTATTTTACTTTATTTGCAATGGGATACAAAATTTTGTAAAAAAATTAAACAGTACAGCATTATATAGAATAAAATGTTAAATTCTTTCTAAATTACTCCACCTCTGTAACCTAACTCCTCTTACCAGAAATAACCTCAGTTAAGAGTTTGGTGGGTTTCCTTCCAACTTTTTTTCTTTTTCTAGATGCTGCCAAATTGCCCTCAAAAGAGATTATTGCCAATTATTCTCCCACTAGTAGTGAATATGAGAAAGTATTTTTTGACTATTCAAGTAATGCGAGATATCATCAATTAGTTACTTTTATGGACAATCTTAAGGGTAAAGATTTTACCTCAAGTAGTAATGGGTGAAAAATCATTTCATCATTGTGTTATAATGAAACATTATGGAGACCTTAAATATCTATCATTCAAAGAATAGCTAATTAAATTATAGGTGCATCTGTGCTTTGCAATTTTAGAAAACATAAAAGATGTATACATATTACATAAAAAGGCCCTTAAAAATCTCTATGATATGTAAAAGAAAAAACAAGCCTTTCCTTTTAGAAAGAATTATAGCCACCAACACCACAAATCCACTGATCTCTGTGGTGTGCAGATGTACTTACATACATATTTTGTTCATAGATTAGTGTCCAGAGGAGTAAATTCCACACTTGAAAGTGTAGGAATTAAAAGTATAGGAAAGGGCTACAGAGTAACTAATTTTTAAAGTGTATTTATTTTTGAAAGAGAGAGAGAGAGAGAGTGCACATGTGAGAGCAGGGGAGAGGCAGAGAGAGAGAGAGAGAAGGAGTCTAATGAGATTGTGACCTGAGCCAAAGTCAGACTCTTGACCAACTGAGCCACCCATGTGCCCTAGAGTATACTATTTTGAATGAGCATTTATTTGTTCTAAAATTGAAATCATACAAAATCATTAATATCATATTTAACTGTTCTAATTTTCATTTATCAGTTATCAATGCATTTATTTCTTTCCAATACTGGCCTCAGTATTTCTTCTGTAAATTGCCTTCATATTCATTGTAATTTTTCCCATTAAGCTTTTTCTTTTGTAGGGTTTTTTCTTTGTCTTAGTAAAGTTCAAAGATTCTTTTTCTTTTATGGATTTTTAAACACAAGCTATTTACCTGTTCCCCTACCTTCTACCTTTCTGTGCTTATACCATGGCACCACACTGCCTATGTATCTGTAAAAATGTAGTTCCCATTTGAGTTGATTGGTTCTGTAATGCTTTACTTTTGTCCAAAGAGAATACAAATGCTTTCAATCAATTTTTCTGGTTCATGTTTACTAGTTTAGAGTTATGATTACTATGTTTAGAGTTATACAAAACAATCAGAAATGAGAAATACAGGTACACACACACACACACACACACACACATTCTGCCAGCCACAGATTATCCACAGGTGTACCTGCTGAAGTTGCCTTCTTTGGCAACACCATTGCCATTTCCTAAACAGTTACAGAGAGCACTGGCAGTTAAAAGAGCAGACAGAGACGTGGTCTATACTGCAAGCCTCCTCTCCCTCTACTTCTCTGTAAACCTGCTATGCCCTGACCATGTTGTTCTTTCCAGAATGACAGATTAGTCATGCCTCTGCACTTTTGCATTGTTTTTACATATATTGTTTAAATCTCTCTCTCTCTCTCTCTGTATGTATGATAGAATTAAACTGCTTCTGTAAATGTATGTCTAAACAACTTTTTGCCAACTATGAAATTTTCTGTTCCAGTATATACAAAATGTGATTTGAGTACAATCAGAGAAAAAGGAAACTTCTGGTTGCTAATAGAAAAGGAAGGTAGGGGCGCCTGGGTGGCTTAGTCTGTTAAGCGTCTGGCTTCGGCTCAGGTCATGATCTCACGATTCGTGGGTTCGGGCCCCACGTCTAGCTCAGAGCCTGGAGCCTGTTTCAGATTCTGTGTCTCCCTCTCTCTCTGACCCTCCCTTGCTCTCGCTGTCTCTCTCTGTCTCTAAAAAATAAATTAAAAAAAAACATTTAAAAAAAGAAAGGTAAAGCAAATATCAAAAAATTAAGTTTTTACAAAAAGCCTCTGGAAAGGAAAAAGGAAAATGAGAAGCATAAATTTAGGTCTTACAAGAGCTCTCTGACTAGTTTTTGTGAGGAAAGAGAGTGGCTCCAATGTGGAGTAAGTGACAGAGGAAACCCAGAAGGGTCAGAATTAGGGTCCCTGGTGAAACTTGAGGGACAGAAACAGATCTTCTCCAGAAATCAAACCAGAAGACACTGAATATCAGGCAGACAAACCTTTCTTATACCTTAATGTCTTGTTATTTGAAATTAATGAAAATAATTTATGTAGACCTCTTTGAAATTATAGAGCAATCAGGAAAATCTTCTAATGAGCCAAGTGATAGTAGTTAGAAATGTATAGTACTCTATCCATTGTTCTTTTAAAATATATAAAATACTATTCACATTTTCCTATTTAAAAATTTTTAACTCTGCTGTTTTATCATTTTGGTTTTGGGAAGATAGATGTATTTATAACAGTTTTCCATAGGTTAAACATACATATTGCCTTTCTTAATCCTATTTTCTCCATAAGATTTTGAATTCTTCATTGTCAAATTGTCTTGTCATGGTGACTGTCAGAAATCTGACCCCTAAAGTCAGGGAAAGTCTCTTTCAAATCTAGTTCCTAGTGGTATCTTACGAGGGAATAGAAAAAAATAAAGCTGGGAAAATAGGCTGGGCAAGTCTATATGCCAATTGCATGTTCTTAGCCTTTAACATATAATTAGACCTGGCAGGCATATGGCAAATGCTTTTTCAGTGTACTCTTTGCACACAATGCTCAAAACCATTTCCAAATGGGGATTTCTAGTCCCTCCTTTTTGGCCCACCAGTTGTCCTTGTTCTGTGAGTGTGCTGTGTAATTCTGACCCCTAGTGGCTCAGGAGGCTGCATCCAGACACACTTCAATTAACATGTTCCATAAGGTGCCATGTACCAAACAGCTAACTTCTTTTTTTTTTTAAGTTTTGTATCTAAATCAGACTTGAAGTCAACCTACCCCCACGGTTTCATGATGCATTGTGTGTCTTACTTAATCCATCACATAGCAGACAACCATGAAATCAAAAGCTGCTTCTTTTTTCCCGTTGGTAGAGAATGAGATGTAAGGTTTAATGCAAGGCAGAATGGTTTAGGTTTTATACCCAACCAGAGGGCCACCCCTATCTATAGGAAACTTACAAAAACCTGCTGTAACACCAGAAGCCCGACCTGTGTCAAATATATTTCCCAGAATCTTCCAATTTGAGCTCAGATGCAACTGTTTGTTTGTTTGTTTGTTTGTTAAACTAGATCCATTCCCAATAGTTATATTTTGAAGCCTTCTATCAAAATTCAAATATTTTACCCAGGTTGTGATAGTATCTCTTATCAAGTAAGTACCAGTTAACACTACTAGCACCTTTAGCTAGTTAATGTTATAGAGAAAAATAATTAAGAGGAGATTGATGAAATGCACAAAGAATCAATTAAAAAAAGGGTATTCACAAAAGTATAATCTGGAGCATGCAGTATAATGAATGCCTAATCCTTGGACATTATCATAGATGTCATGTGTATTTCATACACACCAAAATATTTACTGCATTTAATCTGTATAAATTTCTTGCAAGGAAAGCAGGGCTTTTTACCCCATTTTGCATTTATATAAACTAAGGCACTGAAAAGCTACTGGTCTTACCTAGTTACAGAGCCAGCTTAAGGCAGACCTGAAAATCAGGTGCATGTTTTGTCTTGTTTTATTATAAGCCCAACATCTTTTTTACACTTGACTTATTGGGAGGACACTTTGTGGGGTCCTTTGGCAGTCTCCTCATTAATTTCAGGAGGGCATAGAGCAGTTGGGAGGGTAGATGAAGGCAGAATAGTGGAATAGTAAATAAAGATGAAATAACCTGAAGGATACCATCATTGTTTAATAGAAAGCCAACTGGATCACCCAGAACTCAAAAGTCAATGTAGAATTTTCTGGGGAATTGGAACTATGAGTACTACTAGTTAATTCAGTAAAGATGAAGGAATGGAATTTTCATATCCGTTCAGATTTTAACATCATCATCATCATCAAGTTTTTGAGTTCCTTATTATTTAAACAATGTGTTAGATAATAAAAGTTATGATATAATTAATAATACTCTTTTACTGGAAATTCGGTATCTGCTTTATATAAGATATGCTATGTGAACTTGCAATAAACTTGTGAGGTAAGTATCCCCTTTCCATAAATGAAAAGCTCGACACTTGGAAATGTCAAGCAGAACGTCCAAGGCCTTAAGCTTATAAATAGCACAGGTCACTCTCACCCTTATACCCCTTTCTTTTAACTGTAAACACAAATACATGAATAAGATATGTAGCGTCCCTTGATACTTATAAGGGCTTTTAGGGCATTCCTGTAAAGTACAAACTCATCCACATACCACTGCAAATTATTCAGAAATAAAGTAGATACTGAGTGAAAATAAGGAAGATCAAAACACAATAAAGCTAACTTGAATTTCAATGTGCAATAAAATTGGAGCCTTAAAAACCAGATTTTCTAAAAAGAGCCATTTCACCATGCCATGTTAAGCACTGAGATGAATAATTTGGGATAACTTTTTAAAGGAATGGTTATAAAGAGAATATCTAAAGGTAATTCACCATCCACATGAGATATGTGGAGGATTTCCTCACTCTGATTTCACCATGCAGAGGTTTTATGAGACAGAAAGCCATTTGGGACAAAGAGTGTTTGTCTCTGACCACTATGATGGATATGGCATGTAGAGATCATCATTATGCTCCATCTGAAGAGAAAAAAGAAGAAGGCGTTGAGGAGCATAAAGAAAAAAGAGGGGAAAGAATCTACTGTGATCACTGGGTGTGAGGACAATTAAAAAAACAAAAAAACAATGTACAGTAATGAGCCATTTCAAAACCATGCTGATAGAATGTTAAATTTTTACTTGAGATTTTGCTGAGTCTTAAGTATGTAGAGTGAAATCAGTAGGATTTTCTGTCCTTGAGAAGATCTGCAGCACATTTGACATGCAGTTCTTGAAGAAAGTTCTTGGTTTCTTTATATATTTTAATTTGACCATGTTAACAGTTCTCTGAATTAAGACTATCTACCCCTAATAAAATTAGAGCATTAGGAAACTCTTCAATGCCATTTAGGGATTTATAATCATGAACCCCCTCAACAGAGTGGTTCCCAAGCAGCTCTGAAACTCAAAGATGCAATCAAAATTAGATATTTAAATTAATTTAACATCTTGAACTTCATATTCATGATTCATGTTGAATATGTTTCTTGATTAGTTAGAGACTTCATCTCCTCATTTGTTAACTAGAATGAGTTGCTTCAGCAGGGTCTTTGTGAAGAATAAATGAAATAAGCATGTGAACAAAAACCCTCAAAAACTAGTTGACTCTTGTCTATTACAGATGCCCCATTAGATCTACTTTGCAGGCTCCCTAGCTATGTAGGAGTATTTTCCTCACAATGAAAAGTTTCTGAATCATATAGTTTGTGTGTGTGTGTTTGTCTGTTGTTATTATTGTATGTGAGCTTCCAGTTACTTTTTATTTTTGCCATCAGTTCTTCATTTGCCCACATTTCTTATTTGTCTGTGTGCCTGTTCAGTCTCCCCTTTCTGTTTAATTAGCCTCTTCTGACTCCTGAAAGTCTTAAGAAATGAGTTACACACTTGTTAGGACTGTATTTGAAATAACTAGCACTTGTACTTGGAAAGGAGGCCAGAGTACATCTGTGGAGTTCAGTGAGTGGTGCCCCGATTTTGGCCACTAACAATTTTAGCTACTCTTTTTAAACTTCTCCTTTGTGCCATAACAGTGCCAGACATGTGTTACCTCAAGAAAGGTTTTATTATTTTCTTTTTCCTTGATGTTTCTGGAAGGCAGGAACTGCCTTGTAAATCTTTGTTTCCTCAGTACCAAGAAAGTTGTCACATAAAAGGCATTCCATAAATATTCCTCAAATATACAAATAAACAGAAGTTTGAACCCCAGAATAGGAGGTCTCTCCTGTTACTGATTGGGCATCTTTTCCAAAATGCTATCATTGATCACCTCAACTGTGAATAGCTTTGTTATTCTTCCCTTTGACCCACAGTTCTGCTCTACCTACTCAGCAATAAAAGAAAAAAATAAAATACAATGCTGTGTGAAAGCTATTTACATAGTGTATCGATCTCTTTATTTGCCTCTTGCAGATACTCTGACATTACCTATCTAGCCTTTTGTGCTCTCAGCATAAACGTAGAAACCCACTAACTTATTTGGATGGAGCTCTTTGTGAAACCAATGATCAGCAACATTAACAGATATTAAGTCAGAAACTATAAAGAAAAATGACACATTAATTCTGCAACCTGAAAAAAATAACTTTTATTATGCAGGAATAATCTTAATAACTCCATGCCTGCAACTTTCCTTACAACAGGAATAAATGCAAGGTCAGAGTAGAGGTATGTGGGAAATCCAGATAAAAATCACTATAAGGAAGTCTTTTTCTTCAAAGAGGATGCAGATCTTGATGGTAGGAAATGTAAGTAATTTGCATCCACTGTATTCTGAATGTGATGAATAATATAACCTGAAGTCCCTGATGTACAGGTAACAAGAATCAGAGGTTGTTGGATGACATATAATCCAACTGAATGCATAAGCACTGGACCCCTGTTTGATAAGTATCTACGCAGGACTCTGACAACTTTCCTCCAACTACTTCAAACTCTATGGTTTTTAATTAACTATCTTTTAGATTGATGCAAATACATGTCTGTTATGCATTATGCATAAAGTATATTGTCCATGCTAAATTGTCCAAAAAAACCCCTGTCAAACAATAATATAGAAAATAAGTATTCTGACTTATCAAAAATAAAATCACTTTGAGTGACATTAGGGAAAGTTTTAGGAAAGAATTCAGAAACTGGGATTTTAAAGCTAGAGGGGAAGTTAGAAATTAGAAAAATGAGTCCGAACATTTTCTAATAAGTGAAATTAATCTTTAAATAAACTCTTATGCATAAATGTAACACGTAACTGTTACAAAGTAGAATAATGATGGGTGAAGTTAGGGGAAAGAGTAAGATTCCAAGTGCCCTGCAAATCATCCCCTTCATGCCCCCCACGTTTTTAGGACTTTTATTCTGGGGCCTCTGAACCTTCCTCAGTCAAGTTCAGAAAAATCTGAAAACAAAAAAAACACCAAAAACAAAAAAACACCTAGAAATACCTCCATTACTACTAACATTAAATATGGCCCAAATAGCTTTAAAAGGGAAGTAATATTTACAGATAAGCCTGAAATACTACTGGAATTGATTTATAAGTTCAACAGTTCCATCAGCAATGCAAGGTCTTTGTTTTATTTGTGCAATTGTTAACATATTGGGTATTATTAATTTTTTTTTTTTGCCTCACTGTCAAACATGGCCACTGCAGCTCCAAATATGACATTTGCCTTGAAAACGAGAAAAGGAGAGAACAACAAGCTATACAGAAGTGTCTTTTCCTCTCAACAATGACACAAAAGCAAAAGCATGTCCACGACACCCAGAAGACACCTGTTTATATATCATTGGCTATAACTTTGTCACATGGTCATCCCTATCTACCAAGGCATCTGGAAAAATCTCACCTGGCACTAAGCATATGAGCCCTGGACAAAATGGGGCTCTATTTGCCAAGGAGAAGGAGGGTTGTTCACGCTGCCACTCTACAACTAGCCTCATGCCTTCATTCCATAACTGGGTACACTGCTGTTCTTCAGCTTGGTTAACATTACCAGCACTTCAATGGCAGGGCTGTGTCCACATTCTCAAACCAGACCTTGATAAATAAATCAAATACAGAGAAGTAGAGAGAAGGAGAGAGAACATTTCAAGTGGAAGAACAGTGGGTCAAATGCATGGAACAGGACTTTGTGTACTTGATGCCTTCATATCCAAGGGTTTACTTTCATTTTTAGGCCTCATTTAAAAACCATCCATCTTTTCTGCATTCCATTCATACGAAATTTCTCAATATTTTTAGTTGTAAATGTTTTACTGCATGAAAATCTTTTTCTCTTCACTCCTAATTACTTCTCTATTTTTTTTCCCAATTTAATGGTGATTGTGTGAATTTATTTGCTTGAATACTAAGATTAACCAAATTAGAGAATTCCTTCTCAGCCTCTGACTTTTCTAGACTCTGATTCCAGTTCTGGATTCTACTGGGCATATAGGCCTGAATAAATTACCTAGCACCTTTGTGACCCAATTTCATTACCTGTCAGATAGGGGTAATCAAAGTGGCTTCCTCATAGGGTTAGTATGAGTTCTACCTATTAACTACAGCTCCAGCCCTTAGACCAGGCTCAGGCACACCCTGTGTACTCACCAAGGTTTTTCTGGGACTTCTGATGTGCTGGAATGCTCTTTCCTTAAAACTTCTTTTTTGAAAGAGAGAGAGAGCAAGCAAGGGGAAAAGGGGCAGAGTAGAAGAGAGAGAGAGAGAAAGAGAGAGAGAAAGAGAAAGAGAGAGAGAAATCTTAAGCAAGCACCATGCCCAGCACAAAGCCAGATGCGGAGCTCGGATCTCACAACCATGAGATCATGACCTGAGCTGAAATCAGGAGTTGGAAGTTTAACTGAGTGACTCAGGTCTGTCCTTAAAACTTTTGACAGAAAGTATCACTGTTGGAATAACACTTTTTGCCGGAGTCCAGCTCCCGCAGGTCCAGGGGTCCCCCAAAGGATGACGGTGCAGGCCAAAGAGAGAGTGGGAGAGCCTTGCGTTTTCGTTCTGATCCCCAGACAAGCACGGCTGCCCATCTGGCAGGCGTCTCCATCTTGTCTGGTTCTCAAGGTTTATTTATGGCAAAAGGTACAAGGACAAGAAAGGGCAGTAAATGATTTCCAATAGATAAGTTTTACAATTTTAGCCACCGGCACTCATGGTGTCATAGATATTTTTACAAAACCTCAGGTCTAGCCTCAAGGAAGCATCCTTTAACCAAGAGGCAAACAGCATTCTTTAGTAAAGGTCAGTTTTTTATGAGTAAGGGCCATTAGGCCATTTATAACTCTAAGAGAAAGTTCCCAGAAAGACAAGTTCTCAGGAGATCTGCTTGCTCTCATAGTCCCAAAGATGACAGATACATTTTATGCAGTAGTGACTCTCCCAAAGGCATTCAGGCCCAGAAGGTATTCAGTTATCTGTATTGCTTAGGGGAAAGTTAGGTGTTGCATTAGGGTGTATCTAGTTTACTTATCTTTTCCCTGACCAGGTGCGGTCACGTCTCAGGGACAGGATGGGGGGACAGCCAGCTCCTGACTCTAATTTGCAAAACACTCTGAGGTTTGGTGCTCAGGCAGAAATGAAAGTTTTGGGAGCTATCTGGGGGCAAGAGACCTTGCAAACTTGCCGCACCCTCACCAGGAATATTCACTCTACTGGTGAGTTCAAATAGCTCCCAACAACTTTTTATGGGAAAATGCTGAACTTAAGGACATTTACCTTTAATATAATTAAATCTGATTCTTATTCCTCTTCTCCTCTCAGAGAGCTAGTGCATTTTTCTTGTTTTTTCCTGCTTCATTTTCCCTTAGATGAAAAACTATGATGAACTAATTACTAACTGTATCACCCCATTCATAATTCAATAGAACGTTGCAGGAAGTGGAATATTCTTAGAAAAAAAATTATGAGTAGTGAAATTACAGGCAACAGAAAAATACTACATGAGAGTAGCTTCCCTAGTGTCTCCCAATTCCAATTATTTAAATAATTATGTACTAATTACATATGGAAGGGTCTTTCTGATCAGCTCTTGACATGTTTAAAAAACACCTATCATGAAAGAATAAAGTGGGAGTAAAGATAACTACACAAAACAGGCAGGTTTGATAAATACTTAACAGCTTGATATTTTGTAAACTTAACAAAAATTGTTGAAGGTTTTCAATAATTTGGATTCCTGCTTAATAAACTGAAAATAGCCATTGTATATTTCCTTAAAATTCAGACCTTCCAAAACTCCTTATTTCCTTGACTTAATCGCAATTCATCTGGGCTTCACTCATTTGGAGAAGGTCAAGGCAATGATAGCTGGAGCCTGCAGGTATATCATAAACACTGATGCTTTCTGAAAGAAAGATTTGATTTTGTTTTTCAGTAAAAATAAAGCCATGAATGTAAAAACTTTTGCTAGAAGATACCAACATCTTTGTAACGTTTCAACTTGGTTAAGCCGAGCAGTGTTTCTCAGAATTTAATTCCCTATAGGTCTCTGATGAAGGTTGGTCAGGAGAGATAGAAGTGAAGAGAAGCCGTGACTATTCTTTGGAGGTGAATACAGGCCAGGCTTTGTCAGAGCTCTCACAGGTCTGTGAAGCCTGGTTGGCTCACCTCGCCAGTGAGGGCAGCAGCAGGGCACGTGCCTCCTCCACCCTCACCAGAACTTCTTACTGCAGCTTCTTCACTTTCTGGCCCAGGTGGGGATGTAGCTCCAGGTCCCCATGGCAATAAAATTGGAGTGTAAGAACAGGAGTCTGAACCCAGCAGACGCCATGACAGGCTTTAAGTTTTCCCTCTAAACTAGGTCTAAAGGTCAGTCTCTCCAGAGGCGGGCACACATTGCCCCAGACAAGAGAGACCACCCTTGTAATACCCTTAACATTCCTAAGGGCAGGCCTAGATCAGTTACTGCCTAAGGCTAGTTACACCCTACGTGAGGGTCCTGGGTCCTGGGTCTACTCTGTGATTGGTTAACACTCTAAATGTTGTAATTGGATAAACCTGCTGTCAATAATATTGTATAATAATAACTGGATCACTGTACCTATGTCACAATTTCCTGTAACTCCCCCTTCCCAAACTCATAAAAGCCCTACCCCACCTTTGTTCGGAGCTCGCTCACTCTCTCAGCATGGATCCACCACCCCGGTAAAGTCTGTGAGCCCGAGTTTAGGCCCCGGTGAGCCTAAACCCGTAATAAAGCCCTTTGCTCTTGCATGTGTGCTTCGGTCTCCCTGGCGGTCTCTGGTTTTTGGGGGCAATATTAAAATCTGGGCATAACAGGAGACTTGCCAACAGGGAGAGACCAACATGAGTTCTGGTAAGAGACAGGCATAGGTTCCAGTTGTCTCTGCTTCATGTTCATTTTCTTTCCCTGACTGCCTGATCTGTGACTTCAGGCTCAGGGTCAGATGCAAAAGTAGAATAAACAGCTGAGCCAACACTGCTTTACCAACTCTCTTAGTTGAATAGGGTCAAATCTCTGTTCGTCTCTTATTTTTTCACCATTCTTTAATGGTTCACTTCTCACGTTGAAGCGGCACTGCACCTTTTGACATGCTTCATTCCTAATACAGTAAGTGGTGAGGATTTCTGCTTACAAGTCATTGAAAACTTTCCCTGGTAACTCTCACTCTTATTTAGAGCATTCCTTTATTCTGAATTCACTGCCCATCTAAATTTTTTGTGCCAGTGTATTTTTCTCGGAGTTGATCTTTTGTGATTAAACCACCTTTTTCTTTTTACACTAAAATGTTCCTTCCAGCCTCCCTCATATCTCTTACTTCGCCCGATGTAACTTAGAAATGATAATATGGATTCCATGTTCCCTGCGGAGTTTCAGAAGAGAAAACTTCTTAGAAAACAGTACTCTATGAAGGAAAGGATAGGGATCCACATGAGAACAAATAGAGTTGAACACAGGGTTAAGATGGCTCTGTCATTTGGATGTATAGAATGTCTTGCTTTCTAGTTTCTGAACACTGTGAGGACCTAAGGCAACATCTGAAAATCACAGACAACTTATTTCAAGTTCCTTATTACTCACTATTTAGTGTATTACAGAATTTCTGGAATTTTTTTTATTGCACACTTAGGTTTCCAAATCCAAGTGAAGACAGAGAGAAGGAAGAAAGGCCAAGCATAAAGGCAAGAACTACCAAGAGGCAACGCCTTGCATGTGTAGCACTGGAGGAAATATGGTGAATTCCAGAATGCAGGTGCAGAGTTTCTGCAGCTTAATGCTCAAGTTGGGGTCAGTGCTGGGAAGAAATTGGGATTTTAAGGTTCGATTGTGAGATTGGAATAGTCTTAAGGCACAGAAAGGGAACATTAATTATTAATAGCTCAATACTTCTCATATTTTTACTACAATTTAAATAAAGACCACATTATGTTCTGTCTGTATTTGTGAACATATTTTCTTCTCCAAAGATACTAAAAAGCAGTCTACACCATACAGTTACTTAGAAACCTCTCCTGTCTCTTCTGCCATCATTCTATGACCACCTATATGTACATTTCTTGTTGCATTCCAGTTTTTTGTTAGTGATCAATGTCTTCTTTTCAATTGATGTTATACAAACTTGTCTATCTTAAAAAGTTTTTAGAGCTTATTTATTTTTGAGACAGAGAGAGACAGAGCACGAGTGGGGTAGGGACAGAGAGAGAGGGAGACACAGAATCTGAAACAGGCTTCAGGCTCTAAGCTGTCCACATAGAACCTGAGGCAGGGCTGGAACACACCAACCAGGAGATCATGACCAGAGCCAAGTTGGATGCTTAACCGACTGAGCCAACCAGGCACCCTGAAACTTGTCAAGCCAAAAATACTACTGCATTGTGATGTAGATTCTGGGAGGAAAACACAAGCAATGTTGTATGCATATGAATGCATGCCTGACTGTATGTAAGTAATCTCTGACTCATATATTGCTCCAGCCCTTCTGATTCAGCCTCTGCATTGGTCTACAGAGGTTTTGACACAAAGTAACCAAATGCTCAGAATTATACCATTTACCTACAAATTCTTCACGTATTTTCTAACCCTTTTACCTTTAATTGAATCTCAACTGTTTTCTTCCTAGGTCTGTATTCCCCTACTGGTGCGATGTCTGCGTGCATTAAGACTATTTCTTTTCCATAAATCTTTAGGGAGCATGGTCCTAGAGACCAACTTTCACATCTAAAATGCCCAATCATTTGTACCTGTCAAAAGGATTCTCACACAAAGATATATTGGCAGATTGTCCTTGCCTGGACATATGTGAAATTGTAGGTTCAGAGCTCTAAGTATTCTTGCAATTGGGATTTTTTAAATACACATAAATCTTCTTATCAATATTAATAAGTGCATAGAATGTGTGATCATTTCTCTTGATCAAACATCCTTTTATTTTAGAAACTATTACGAATGGACTGGTAGAAATATGCACGAATTGCTATGTGTTTTGGTTTTCTATACAAGCTGGAATTGAAAGCCCGATATAAATTATGGAATGTTTGCTCTGTCTCCCACCCTGTTACGTGCTCTAACGGGCATTCTGATATAGATCTTGAACTGAAAAAAAATCATTGAGGATATAAGGGTGACAAAAGCAAAATGAATAAAACAAAATATTTAAATGTCAAACTTTACAGTTGGGATAAAAATTTATTTAAGGTTAAGAAAAGAAAAAATCTATTTTCATCTCCTCTTTATGCTTGTCTTATGTATTTCTTCCAGCTTCTTGTACTATACTCCTTCTCATTAGTATTCTTAATGTAAACTTTTAAATGAAGAACAAAATATTCACAGACTTATTAGCAATCAAGTATGACCATCTGTTCTGCCTTCAACATACACATAAGCACTCATACAGACTACCAAAACAAAACAAAAAAAAAAAAAATCACAAGAAAAAATCCTGATCTCAATTCAGCTTCAGTTAAGCCCAACTGTTCATGTTCTGGTGCAAAGTCACCTCTTATAGGCTCTCACTTTCTCCATTTTCTAAGTAGACTTCTCCACTGCCACCACTCCACCAACATGACACTCCTTATTGCCAACAATGTCATTCAGCTCACTAAAGTCAGTGTATACATTTCAGACGTTATTTTATGTGATCTTTCACAATATGTACTTGTTTATAACACCTTCCTTTTTGCACAGGGTTAGTTTGGTGTCTGGCCTTTGTTATATTTTTCTAGCCCCTACTTCTCAGTATCTTTGGCTTGATAGTTCAAATGTTACCCCAACGTTCATCTCAACTGTTTTCTTTTTATACTCTTTCCTTTTGTTATCTCTTAAATGTCATGGCTTCAATTGTAATCCATATATGATTCAATCCAAAGTTGTTACCTTTAGCCCAGATCTCAACTTTGAGCTACAAATCTAATAATCAAGCTGCCTAGTCAACACTCCCAATTAGATATTTACAGGTATATAAAAATTAATAATTTACAGAACTCCTCTCAACCCTCAAGGAGATATTTGGATATTCACCAGTTCCGTGTTGGCGAATACAAACTGTGATGACTTTAAGGTTCACTGTGAACCACCCAGTAGTCTTGTCCACTCATTCCCTTCTTAGGTAACCATTTTGCATCCCTCGCCATAGGAAGGAAACAAACAAAGATAATAGGTATTCTAAAAGGGTGAAGAGGAGAGGCTTCCAGCTATGGAATGAATGTCCTAGGGATGAAAGGTACAGCAAAGGGAACAAAGTCAATGGTACTGTAATAGTATTATATGGTGACAGATGGCAGCTACACTTGGAGTAAGCACAGCGTAATGTATAGAGTTGTAGAATCACTATGTACATACCAAAACTAACTGCATGTAACATTGCAAGTCAACTGTACTTCAATTAAAAAAACAAGATAAGAGGATATTTTTTCCTGATAATTACTAAATTAAAAGTGGCAAATAGAAGCTCCTAGTGTCTACTGGTTTTCTATCTCTCATGATGTGAAGAATGCCCTTTACCCAATAGGAAATATCAACTCAACAGTTTGATAGAATCAATAAATAAAAGCTGAAAGGGAAATTGATTGTGTGGCAATATTGCCTTCTAATCAACCATGAAACAAATTCTACCTCTGTTATTCTAAACTTTGGATTATTTTAGGCAATAAATTTCTTAATTCTATATATTTTTTCTTATGCTGGCTGGGGTTCTCTAACAAGCAATCTAGAGACTTTGACTATAAGACTCAACAAACTATTACCATCTCCATCCTTGCAATTGCTCTAGACAGAAACTCAGGGATCACTTTTGACTCATTTCTCCCTCATCCCTCTTTGTCATGAAACATAAGTAATTACAAATGTATCTCAAATTCATCCACTTTTATCAATTTCCCTGCCATTATCATAGTATAAATTAAATTCTTCTCTCAAGTCTTAGCTTCTCTTACTTGACCTTAACTTGTCAGTCTGAAATCTGTTATTCACACAGTGATAAGGATGATGTTTAAAACAATGTAGGAAAATACGCTTATGTCACTGACTTTCTTAAACTCTTTAATGGCTATCTATTGCTTCAAGAATAAATATCTAGAATATCTGTGCAATCTTGTCCTCTGTCCACTTTGTAGACTCCACTCTAGCAGGTATCTGCTCGTTACAACAATGGCACTCTTCTAATTCTTTGGCTGTGACAATATTTTCTCCACTTGGTGTCAATGCAGTGCTATTACCTTTGTCTGTGATACTCCTTATTACGGTATATATCTTTTAAAACTCACTTCCAAACTTACTTCTCTAAGTAAACTTTCCCTGACTGGTAGTAAGCTTTCTAATGTACAGTTGCATTGCACTTATTTTACTTTTAATTAAGGGTAAGTATAAAATAATTAATAGGTGATGAGTCCTCATTGATAACTTTTGCCTCCTCTCAGAATACAAATTCCTTTGGGAAGATTGCTTTTGCCTTTTAAGTGATATATTTCCAAGGCCTACTATGTTATACCATATTTTTGAGACATTACATATATATTTTTCTTTCAAAATTATAAAAAAGTTATTTATTTTGAGAGATACAGAGAGAGAGACAGAGAGAGAGAGAGAGAGAGAGAGAGAGAGAGAGAGATCCAGCCTGTATGCACACATGTGCATGATCAGGGGAGGAGCAGAAAGAGAGGGAGAGAGAATCCCAAGGCTCCATGCTGTCAGCACAGAGCCCAACTCAGGGTTCAACCTCAGGAACCGTGAGATCATGGCCTGAGTCCAAATTAAAAGTCAGACACTTAACTGACTGAGCCATCCAGGGTTCAAGATATTATATATATGTGTGTGTGTGTGTATATATATATATATGTATATATATATATATATATATATATATATATATATATATAAAGACAAAGAAATGAACAGTAAAAGTAGAATGGGGTTCAAGAAGTGTTTTAAAAGACTAATTCACAGGAACAGAGGTCCATTTGTATCTCTTTTGTATCCTACTTTGTCTAAAACCTCTTACTCCTCTTTCATGCTTGATTGCTACAGTACATGTGAAACAATTAGTGATAACAATTTTCTTCAGAAAGCTGAAGAAAAATTCATTATGATTTCAAAGCAATAAACAAGTTCCTTGCTTTACTTCAAGTGTCCAGAAAGGAGTGTGTTCCTGATCTCATGCATTAAAAATGGAGCTAACCTCAGGGCACCTGGCTGGTTCAGTCCGCTAAGCATCTGACTCTTGATTTTACCTGAGGTCATGATTTACAGTTCATGGGTTTGAGCCCCATCCACACGGATAGTCCCATGTCAGCCTCCATGCTGTTAGTGTGGAACCTACTTGGGATTTTTTCTCTCTCCTTCTCTCTCTGCCCCCCCCTCCAATAAATAAACTTAAGATTTTAAATAAAAAAATGGAGCTAACTCTACTGCAATATATTCCTCATTAGCTTACTTCAGTATTAAAGAAAGAAACATTTTATTAGTTGGAAGATGGCAAAAGCCAGGTTGTTTTTCTACTACTATAAGATGATGTTTTATTGAGTAACCTCATTGAGATAGATTCCACTGAGGCAGAGACATTAGGGGGAACCAGTAACTATGGTTTTACAGTTCTAGTATAGCAAGCATATTTGTATTCATTACAGTGGGTCTTGGAGTCTACTGAGGATAGAGATATAAAACTGGAAGAGATAAGGCAAAGGGACAGCAGGAAAATCCTTCCACTGCCTCAGGCAGTGGGCACAGGAGAGGAATGACAAACATGTGCATCTTCTTTACTGAGATAGATGCTGGGGCTATTTCTCTTTGTAATGTTCTTTAACAGGATATATTTCCTTGAAAACCAAACAAAAATTAAGTTCATTTTGTTACCAAAAATTGCAATGTTCATTTACTCAATGATTTATTTGTTCTTTCTTTTCATAGGACCCTTAGCTTTTGTTTGCATGTGAGCGATTACCCGGCCCTTTTCAACTTCTGCATAGCTGAATATTTTCCAAGTGAAGAATCTGAACAATTTTGTGGAAAAAAATTATTCATGATCCCTCTGTGAGTTCATTGTAACCACTAAAATAAAGGCAAAGTTTCATCAAAACCAACTCTAATTATATATAAAGGCAAGAGAAATAGTACCTTATATTGTGTGATTATTGGAGAAGCTAAAAGTTCCCTATACTAATATGGTATGGTGCAATGGTAATTATTAGGGAGTTTTAATTGAGATAAAGCATTATTAACTAGGGAGACAGCCCCCCCTCACCTGGGCCCGGTGACAGTTCCCATTAACAGTGTCATGTGAATGGATGGTTAAGCCACCACTACTGATAAATAAGACAGTTGGTGCCAAGTTCTTTCAGGCAACAAAGCAAGAAAGGTGGATGCATGCTGGGCAGAAGCTATAAGCACAAGGGAAAAGAAGCAGCAGCACTACAAGGAGAGTGTTTTTTTTTTTTTTAAGAACAAACTTTGTATCATTAGACAAGTTATTTAAATTTTATGGGCCTCAATTATTCCCAGGTTTAGGCTTAAAATTTACCTTTATTTTTGACATCTTTCACAGGTGATCTAGCTATTGACTGAATAAGACTACAGGTTATATACCCTGTTTTATTATGCTTTGTTTTACTATGATTTGCAGATATTGCATTTTTTACAAATTGAAGGGTTCAACTTCAGGAGAGGAAGTAACTATAGATGTGGCAAAAATAGCAAGAGAACTAGAATTAGATGTGGAGCTTGAACCCCCACCCTGATCAGTCAGCAGCCATCAGTACTAAGACCCTCCACCAGCATAAAGATTACACTTGGTTGAAAGCTCGGACGAGGGTTAATATTTGTTAAGCAATAAAGTACTTTTAAATTAAGTACATTTTTAAAGATATAATGATTTGCACACTTAATAGAGTGTAGTATAGTATAAGCATAACTTTTACATGCGCAAGGAAACCAAAGTATTTATTTGACTTCTTTACTATGATATTTTCTTTATTGCAGTGGTCTGAAACCAAACCCACAATATCTCCAAGGCATGCTGTACTTTCAGAAATCTGCCTTAAATAAATAATTAGAAATGAGAAAATTATAAGTGAAATGAAATATTCAACTTAGTATTATTTATAAATGAATAAATATTAAAACCTTGGAAATGTTAACAATAGCAGGATGATTAAGTAAACTATGATAAATTCCTATTATTTCATCATAACAAAATAATATTTAATTATGTTAGCAAAAAGGATGCTCACAAGTGTTGCATGAGAATATCCAAAGCTACATGCCAAATATACAGTACCTGCACCTCATCTTATCACTTTTCCATTGTATCAAAATTACTTGCGTGTGTGTATCTGTCTGTTCTCACTGGGCTCTAGAACTGATGAAAGACAAGTTATATTTTTATCTTTACATTCTTAATGTTTAGCATGGGGGTACATAGAAAAGGTACATTTATGAAATTGAACTAAGCTGAATGAACACAGTTTATGAATTAGGAAGAAAAACAACAAATTTAAAGTATGAAACTGATTATTTTTTAAATTCAATGTTGTAGGTACTGGAAAAACTAAGATGAAAGAAGCAAGGACATATTCTTAATGGACTCACCATCTGCCAGTGACAAAACCAAATAATAATTTGGTGAGATAATATTTGAGGTCATTGGTATATAATTAGAGAAGCAATTGAAGGTAGTCATTGTGATAGCAAATGAAAGAAACTTAAATCTAAGGAGCTTCTGTGCAGAGCTAACTCGTTAGCTCAGGGAACCAACCAGTAAGAAGAGGGACCAGCTATTCCTATAGAGTGCTCTCAAACAGACCTGAAGCTTCCACAATTTTTTCTCTATATCTATCTATATCTTTAGTATTTTTTCTGTTTTTCCATAATGTCAAAATTGGCTTTCTCTATTATCCAGAGAAAGGACTATCAGTTTCTTAAGTACACATTGTCTAGATTGATAAATGGAAAGAGACTGAAATTTTGTTTAATTTAGAAATTATACTGAAGGTACTTATTTGGCCCCCTTCCATTATTATTATTCAGCAATATCTGTGAATTAACAGCACTTAAGCAAACAACCTTTTAAAAATTTATAATGTTTATTTTATTTTTTTGAGAGAGACAGAGCATGAGTGGGGGAGGGGCAGAGAGAGAGGGAGACACAGAATCTGAAGCAGGCTCCAGGCTCTGAGCTGTCAGCACAGAGCCTGTCACGAGGCTCAAACTCACAAAGCACGAAATCTTGAGATCATGACCTGGGCCAAAGTCCGATGCTTGACTGACTGAGCCACCCAGGTGCCCTTCCAACCCCTTTTAAAAGTTAGCTTTACTCTCAACGTGGGACTTGAACTCCTGACTTCATGATCAAGAGTTACATGCTCTCCTGACTGAGTCAGCCTGGCTCCCCTAACCTGATGTTTATAGTAGGAAGGCAGTCTTTACCAATGATAGTGGTCAAATTTTGGTCAAATTAGTGGAATGTTTGGAGGAATCCTGTTAAGCAAAAATTGAAAGGTGAATTGGACTTTTATGTAATAAGGAATAAGGGTGATTCTGTTAAATATAACAGATTGAACAAAATGTTGAAGCAATATAATATTCTTGCAGACTCTGGATTTTTGAGATACTGCTGGGAAAAAGCTGAGAAGGAAGCAGTAAGAGAAGGTAAAGAAGATAAGGAGGTAGGTCATGAAGAGATTGGAACATGAACCTTAGGGTTTTTTATTTTATTTTTTTTTAGGTAATTGGAAATTACTGTTTTATGTTTTGTAGTAAAAACACATAGCATAAATATTTTCATTTTAACTATTTTAAGTGTATAATTCAGTACCATTAATTACATTCAACACTACTATCTTTTTAGAGAACTTTTTCATCATCTCAAACAGAAATTCTGTACCCCTTAAACAAAACTCCCCATCCTGCCCTCTCCTCAGCCCTAACAATTTCTATTACACTTTCTGTGCTTATGACTCTGCCAGTTCTAGTTACTTCTTATGAGTGGAATCACACAATATTTGCATTTTTGTGTCGGGCATATTTCATGTAGCAAAATGTTTTCAAGACTTGTGTATGTTGTAGCATGCATTAGAATTTTATTTCTTTTTAAGGTAGAATAATATTCCATTTATATCTACTACATCTTGTTTATCCATCATCTGTTGATGAGCATTTGGGTTGTTTCTTCCTGTTGGCTATTTTTAATAATGCTGCTATGAATATTATACTAGTCTGTTTGAGTCTGCTACAATATTTTGAGTATACCTAATAATGGATTTGCTAGATCATATGATAATTCTGTCTTTACCTTTCAGAGGAATCATCACACTATTTTCCACAGTGGTTGCACTATTTTACATTCTTACCAGCAATGCACTAATTTCCTAGTTTTCAATTTCTCCACATCCTGCCAATAATTGTTATTTTCCTTTTTTTTTTAATAGTAGACATGTGAAGTGGTATCTTATTATGGTTTTGATTTGCATTGTCCTAATGACTAGTGATGCT
Organism: Helogale parvula; assembly: GCA_004023845.1. Classification (NCBI taxonomy): domain Eukaryota; kingdom Metazoa; phylum Chordata; class Mammalia; order Carnivora; family Herpestidae; genus Helogale; species Helogale parvula. Next base: position 41,281 of record PJEM01009229.1, read on the forward strand.
AATGTCTTTTCATGTGCTTATTGGCTATTTGTATATCTTTATTTTTTGAGAAATGTCTATTCAAATCCTTTGTCCATTTTTCATTTGGTTGTTTATTTTATTTTTTGTTGTTGATGAGTTATAGGTGTTCTTCATATATTCTGAATAGTAATTCCTTATCAGACATGTGAGTTTCAAATACTTTTGTTCTTTCTGGATTTTTTTCACTCTCTTCATAGTGTCCTTTGATTTATAAATGTTTTTAATTTTAATGGAATCAAATTTATCTCCTTTTGTTGGCCTGTGATTTTTCATGCTATATTCAGGTGATTGGGAATTTTAAGTGGATTAGTAATATAATTACATTTGGATATTATAATTTCTTAGATGAAATGTGGAGGGTGATTTAAGAAGAGAAAAAAAACCTGAAGATAGAAAGATGGGTTAATAAGCCATGGTAAAAAAAACTTATGAATAAGAAAGCAAAAGAGCCATAATTCTTCCTCTCCCTGCATTCGACATTTTGTAAAATGAACAACAAAAAGAGCAAATTAAAATCAGGAATAAAATGATCAGAAGCAACAATATGTCATTGCACATACTATACACCGTTAAATGTGTCAGTCCAATTAAATGAAAATCCAAGTGCATCTTAGAAGGCAAATGCATTATACCCACTCCCTTATCCTCACAAAGAAATACAGAAGAAAGGAAATGAAGCCCAAGCAAATCCTGAGAATTCTTACTAAAAACTCCCACACTGAACTTAAGTAGAATGAGTGTGATAATGCAGTCAACAGCACAATGACCAAAAAAAAAAAAAAATTCTCTTGAACAGAAACTTAGAATTGTTGTGGCCTCCTCAGAATTCACAAAATCCTCTAGGATTCTCCATCTTCCAGGGTTTCACAGTGAAGTTAAAGAATAATCTGAAGGTTGGGTCACTGCATCCCTTAGATGATGACACTCTGCTTACCTTAACTCCCCACTGAAGCCCAGTAGAAAATATTAACAAACTATAGTAAACACACAGCCAGGTTCTACAATAAAGGCTGTATGTTGCCCCACTGGCAACTATCTCTCCTTTTTCTTTTGTTATCAGATTAAAAAGTATGAAATGAACAAATGATCCCAGTCTCCATTGTAAGTAAAGCTTGGAATATAGTATGGGGATTTCCTGAAACAAAGTAAATCATTCTCTATTAGAATGACTTAATAATAACATCAGATTAAGCTACTCAAATGAAATGTGAGAATAACAAAACAATGGCATGGACATTATCCAAATATTTTAGGAAAAAGAAAACTTTAAAAATGAGAATGTAATAAAAGAACAATGTATGAAAAAAAGTCGGCATAGCATACAGCTTAATTCAAGGAATCTAAATCCAAAATGACCAGTAGTATGGATAAATAAACTTAATACAATTTATATTCAAATCAAGCTGAAAGAAATAGAGCTATAGGAAAAAATAGAAGAAAAACAATGGCAATGAAGGACATCACAAAATATAGCAGAGAAGAATTGAAATACTGTCAGAATAAAGTATATTTTTCCAACATGGATGAGGAGCTCTTATCAGTCCAACTGTCCTGCAGACAACAACTATAAATTTTGGAAACACCCACACACACACACACACACACACACACACACAGACATGCAGTTAAACCTACCGAAAACATGGGAGAATTACCAAAATCAGACAAATACTGAACAGGAGTCAACATACTGGGAAAGCTTTCTAGCTTCATAGTTTTTAGACTGAGGGGTTGTTCAGTGCACCATATGGAGTAAGCAGAAAAAATACTAAAATAACTCATAGTTTTTCTGGCTTGTAGCAACAGAAAATAGAGTAAAAGGCAACAATAGTCAATGGAGATAGAGGGTGGAAATCCAGAAAAGATGAAAGCCAGACAGTGGGGTCTCCAAATTCTGTGTATAATTTTTCTCAACCCTCTTGCTGATAATGGAAACTTGCATGAATGACATGGACACAAACAATGCAACAAAAGATAAAACATCTGAACCAAGATGTGTTATTCTGCCCACTGCAGGAAGACAGAGAGTTTGCATTTTGAATCCAACCAACTTAAGTGTTTGCTAAAAGGTATAAAATTATTCAACACTACCAGTCAATCCTCTTGGGGAGATTATAACCTAATCTGTAGGGCATATTATTCACAAACACATGATCCAAAAGTACTCTTTCCTCAAAGAAACTGGAAAACACAGCTTATTCTGAAAAGAAAATGCAATAAATGTAGACTACCTCTGAGATGATACAGATATTGGCATTAGCAGAAAAGAATTTTAAAGCAGTGATATTAACTGAGCTCAGTGATTTAAAGCAAAATATGCTTTTGCCATGTGAAAAAAGTCAGAGGTCTCAGAATTAAAATAACTATGGAAAGATAAAAATGGAATTATAAAACTGAAAAGTACAATATGAGAAAATTTAAAAATGCACTGGGTGGGCTAAACAGAGAAGTGGAAGTTACAGAAGAGCTTGTGAACTTAAAGATGGATCAATACAAATGATTTAATATGAAAACCAGAGAGAAAAAATGTTTTGTAAAACTTTAGAGGAGCGCATGAGATAATATGAAAGACCTGAAATACATGTATTTAGAGGAATGGAAACATACAAAGAGAGGGTAAGGAACAGAAAAATATCTGAAGAAATAATGGCCAAAATCTTCTGAAGTTTGTTCATGGACATAAATTTCTAGAATGAGAAGCTCAGCAACCTTAAGCAGGATAGGTTAGAATTCCATGCTTTATGCTATCATAATTAGGCTACTGGAATCCAAAATTAAAAGAATCTTGAAAATAGCTAGGATAAAAATTGACACATTACATACAGGGGTGCATCAAATTAAATTCTAAGAATTTTCATTAAAAAATCTGAAATATTTTAGTGTTTATATATTTTTGAGAGAGATAGAGTGAGACAGAGTGCAAATGGGAGAGGGACAGAGAGAGGGGGGGAGGCACAGAATCCAAGGCAGGCTCTATCTAGTTCTGAGCTGTCAGCACACTACCCACTGCGGGCTTTAAACTCATGAATCACGAGATCATGACCTGAGCCAAAGTCAGATGCTTACCAACTGAGCCACCCAGGCGCCCCAATTTTCATTAAAAGCTCTATATATCAGAATAAATGAAATTATATCTGAGAGAATTTCAAACACCTACAACCTGTCAATTTATACTTCCATATTCAGAGAAAATATCCTTAACAAATAAAGAAATGATAAGTAATTGCTATTGAATATCTGTGCCTAGTAGATCAAGCATAACACCTCTAAAAATCAAGAGGAATAATTGCACTCTGTCACCACATCAGGAACAAGACAACTCCATAAAGATTAGAAAAGATTCAGGGGAAAACATTGAATCTGTGGTCTCATCTCATCCAGACAGAAGGTCCTTGGCCCTTCCTCTCCTAAGCCAAGATACCATCTTGAAAAAGATCAGGGAAACAGAAGAATCTGAAAGATCGAGCATTGGTCAAATCTAAATAGAAACAATATTAAAGTAGCTCTGAAACAGAAAGGAAATCTGAGTTAATTGGATTCATTGAATATTTAAATACAAATAAATCATTTAATCCAGGAGTGATCTGGGTATCGTTAGTGGACAAAGTCAGACTTTCTTGCTGCTTGAGTGGAATGGGGATGGGGAGGTTGTGAGCAAGATTAGGTCAGTTAAGGAGAAAAAAATCACCTTTTCTTTGGATATAATAGAATTGTGTATGTATTCTTGCATCCATGATATATATGTTTATAACAAAATGTGTTTGGCTTTTGCTATTTGTTTAGACAATATACATTCTTCCCACATCAGATCTGTTCTTATATGTCCATTTGTTTCCACTCATATGCATGGGGTGTTTTGTAGTTGAAAGAAATCGATAGAGCACAGTGGGAAAGTAAAGAGAAAGTAGAACCAAGAGGAAATGAAGTGTCTGTATAGAGACAGAGATATAGTGATATCTGTTTAGGAGAAAATTTGTGAGACTCAAAGCATACGGAGGTTGTTCTGGGTCTGAGGGAGAAGATTCAGCACAGAATTGGAGGGAGTAAGGGGTGTGCCTTTTCTGGTGCTGCTTTTCAGAACTTGCATGGTTTCTAAGACTCAGAATTTTGGAACACTTGAGGCATCCAGAGCCAGTAAACAATCCAGCTACATGTCTTTTTGATAGGCCAGGACAGTAGTTAGATGTCTCCAAGTGGCCTCCTGGAAGCAGACTGGGTTTGTGAGACTTTAAAAGAGAGGAAGGAGGCAAAAAGTGACTGGAGTAGACTAAAAGTTAGTGATTCTGGACAAGGCTTCCCCTTAGAGATGTCCTATACAACATAGGACAGCACAAATGAATGGAGAGCTAAATTCCTACCACATGGGTGATGGCAATGGAGCCGAAAGGCAGTTAGATTACATGTGGAATGAATAAACATACAGGAAAACACTCTAAGAGTTAGAAATCAAGTCATAATAATAATAATAGTAATAGTAATATTTTATTCTATCACAGAAAGGCCTATCTAATAAAAAATTACCTGTGAGGGAGAAGTGGGTGCTGGGCATTGAGGAGAGCACTTGTTGGGATGAGCGCTGGGTATTGTATGAAACCCAATTTAACAATAAATTATATTAAAAAATAAAAAATAATTTAAAAAGTTATTTGTGTCCATTTTCTAAATAGGAAGAAATAGGTTTTTAAGAAAGAATAGTATTGCCTTAAATTTGCTTTTTTTTTTTCCTGTACAGGAAATCATGTCTATACCTATTACCTCTGATTTAATCCTCTTAGGAATCCAACATGTATTATCACCGATTAAAAGAATTAAGGTGACTTGCTCAAGACCACTTGGCTAATGCCTAGCATCATCCAGTCTGGAACCCGAGCCGCCTAATTCCTAGTCCTGCCTCTTTATGCTAAGTCCTGTTTTTAGAGTCATATTTCTGCTGACCATGTCTGCCCATAGCCACCTGACATCTGAATTACTGCCCTGGGGTTTGAACACAGCCAGCACATGATCTTTTATAAAAGGACTCCATTTGTCTATGACTTCACAGACTTCTCTCTTCACCTCCTATTTTCTTGCTTCTATCAGTCACAGCTGGGAGCAACCACATCTATCCACTTGATGAAATCTGAACGTATAAAGTGATTTCTTTTCTGCCAGAGCAGACCATTATGAACAATTTTGACTTTGGGTTGGGCAAAGAGAATACTGGGCTGTGAAGAATTTAATATCTTTTCAAATCTTCAGGTGGGGGTAGTGTCTCAGAGTTAGAACATAAGACAGAAAAAAAAATTTTCCCTGTAATATGATTTCGAGGCTGCAGAGAAAAGCCCTTCACCCTGTAAATGTTCCTCATCACATGCATATAATCTTTTGATCAGGGGACAAGAACCTTTCTTTTACAAGAGAGAAAAGTGCCATTCTGAGTGTTCCCAAGGAGGGTAACATTGTGGCCAAGAACAGGGTTACAATAATGAAAGCTAAGACCTCTATAGGGCTTGTTATGTGCCAACCACTGCTTGAGGCACTTTACATGTATTATTAATCCTACTTTCCACAACAATTCTTTGCAGTAGAGTTTCGTATTATCCCCATCTTACAGATGAGGAAAGAAGCAGTGAGAAATGAAATGATTTGCCAAGCACCATGCAGTTAATGAGTGCTCAAGCTGGGATTCAGGTCTAAGCAATTTGGCTCCCAAATCCTTTTGCTTAAACACTACACTATACTGCTTCTCTACAACAGAATGGAAGAAGGAGAAGTTTGATTCTTGTCCTCAGGAAAAATGGGCCCTAGAAAGAGAAAACAGGCTTTCATAACAGAATGCAAAAATTACAGTGGGATGAATCATGGGCTTTCTAGCAAGAAAATTTACAAAGCGGAGGAGACCTCCATTGGGTCTCACACCCAAGAGAAGATAGTAGATTAAATGAGAAAGGGTAGTAGCAGAGGTAGAGTGAATGGTCATGGTGATAGGGCAAGGCTAGAATGATGTTTGTCTCCAAAAGTTGCCAAATACCTGTTCCTCCTTTCTAATTTCATTTTTTAAAATAGGCTTTATTTTTCTAGAGAAGTTTTACATTCACAGAAAGTACATGAAGATTCCATATACCCCTTGTTCCCATCCACTCACAACTATCCCCACTAAACGTCTCACATCAGAGTGGTATATTTGTTACAGGTGATGGTCCTACATCTGCATCTACATATAATTATCACCCAAAGTCCATGGTTTACATTAGGGTTCACTCGGTGCTACACAATCTGTGGGTTGGACAAATGTATACACCATCATATTACCAGACAGAATAGTTTCGCTGCTGTAAAAACTCCTCTGTTCTCTGCCTGTTCTACCTTCCTCCCACTATCCTGGCAACAATGCATCTTCTTTTGTTTATTCTAGAATATCATATAGTTGGGATCATATAATATCTCAGCTTTTCAAATGGGATTTTTTTCACTTAGTAATGTGGATCTAAGTTTCCTCCATATTTCTTTGTGTGTTAATAGCTCATTTCTTTTTTGCACTGAGTAATTTTCTATTGTCTGGATGTACCACAGTTTTATCTATTTATTTACCAAGGGACATCTTGATCACTCCAGGATTTGGCAATTATGAATAGAGCTACTATAAACATTTACATGCAGGTTTTTTGTGTGTGAAAATAAATTTTTACCCTGGCTTAATATCAAGAGGCACAATTACTTGGCTCTATGTTAAGAATATATTTGGTTTTGTAAGAAACTGCCACACTATCTGCCAAAGTGACTACCATTTTGCATTCCCACCAGCAATGAATGAGAATCCCTGTTGCTCCACATCCTTGCCATTATTTAATGCTGCCAGTATTTTGGATTTGGGCCATTCTAATAGGTGTGTAGTGCTATCTTATTGTGTAAATTTGCAACTTTCTAATGACATATGGCATTGAGTTTCTTTCTGTATGCATATTCCCTATCTGGGTGTCATCTTCAATGAGGTGCCTGTTCATTTCTTTTGCCCATTTTTTCCCCATTGGTTTGCTTCTTTATTTTGGGTTCTAAGAGTTCTCTCTCTCTTGCCTTCCTTCCTTCCTTCCTTCCTTCCTTCCTTCCTTCCTTCCCTTCTCTGTCTGTCTCTGTCTCTCAGGTTCTAAGGTCTGTCCTCTCCCTCTTTCCCTTTTTCTGCCTTCCTTCCTACATTCCTCCTCCTCCTCCTCCTCCTCCTTCTTCTTCTTCTTCTTCTTCTTCTCTCTCTCTCTCTCTCTCTCTCTCTCTCTCTCTCTCTCTCTCTCCCTCCCTCCCTCTCAATAGACTTTATGTATATCACAGAGCCCAATACAGGGCCTGAACTGACCCTGAGATCAAGACCTGATTTGAAATCAAGAGTCAGATGCTTAACTGACTGAGCCATCCAGGAACCCCTAAGAGTTATTTATATATATAGGATACAGTCTTTTGTCAAGTATGTCTTTTGTAAGTATGTGGCTTCTTATCTCATTCTCTTCAGTGTCTTTTGCAGAGCAGAAGTCCAGTCTATCATCTAATTCATAGTTTGTGCGTTTGGTGTTATATCTAGAGCAACTGCCAAACCCAAGATCTTCTAGATTTTCTCCTATGTTTCCCTCTTTCATTTTATGTTTAGATATGTGGCCCAATATAAGTTAATTTTTTATGAAAAATGTAAGATTTGTGTCTAGATTAATTGTTTTGCATGTGTATATCCATTTGTTCCATCGGAATTTGTTGAAGAGATTGTCTTTTCTTCAATAAGTATTGTCTTTGCTACTTTGTCAAAGATTAGTAAACTATATTTGTATGCATCTATTTCTTAGCTTTCTATTCTGTTCTGTTGGTCTATCTGTCTATTGTTTCACCAATATGACATTGCTTTGATTATTCCAGTTTTATAGTAAATCTTGACACTGTATAGCATCAATCCTCTAACTTTGTTCTTCTCCCTAAGTATTGTGTTGATTATTCTGAGTATTTAAAAAAATTATGTTTTTTATTTATTTTTGAGAAATAGTGCGAGCAGGGAAGGGTCAGAGAGAGAGGAAGATATAGAATCTGAAGACAGGCTCCAGGCTCTGAGCTAGCTGTCAGTACAGAGCCAGACACAGGGCTCAAACCCACAAACCGTGAGATCATGACCTGAGCCAAAGCCGGACACTTAACTGACTAAGCCGCCCAGGTGTCCTTATTCTGAGAATTTTATCTCTTGACCTCAAAGAATGAGTTGGGAAGTATTCCTCTGATTCCTTATTAAATGTTTTATTTATTTTTGAGAGAGAGACAGCATGAGCAGGGGAGGGACAGAGTGAGACAGAGACACAGAATCTGAAGCAGACTCCAGGCTCTGAGCTGTCAGCACAGAGGCCAACATGGAGTTTGACCTCATGAGCCATGAAATCATGACCTGAGCTGAAGTTGGATGCTTAACTGACTAGGCCACCCAGGCACCCCTATATATACATACTTAAAAAATTTATTTTTAAATGTTTTATTCATTTTTGAGACAGAGAGAGACAGAGCATGAGCAGGGAGGGGCAGAGAGAGAGAGAGAGACACAGAATTGGAATCAGGCTCCAGGCTCTGAGCTGTCAGCACAGAGCCCAACGTGGGGCTCAAACCCACGAATGTGAGATCATGACCTGAGCCAAAGTCAGAGGCTTAATCGACTGAGCCACCCAGGCACCCCTATACATACTTTAATACATCTGTGCTATAATTAATTTGAATGACCTGTTATCTCTTCGATCAGTTAAGAATTAAAAAAATAAAAGTTAAATTTACATTCACTTATTCCTTCTCTACTTTCCTTCTCTTTTTTATGTAGATCTGAGTTTCTGACATATATCATGTTTCTTCCCTCCAAAGGACTTTAACACTTTTTGTAATGCATAACTACTGGCAATAAATTCTCTTTTTGTCTGAGAAAGTCTTGTTATGTTTCCACTTTTAAAGAATAAAGTCATGGGATACAAAATTCAAGGTTGGTGTGTTTTTTTTTTTTTTCTCTCAGCACTTTAAATATTTATGCCACTTTCTGCCTCTTGCATGATTTCTCAGAACTTTATGTAATTCTTACATTAACTCTTCTACAGGTCAGCTGTTTCCCCCTACTTTGTCTTCTTTCAAGATTTTTTCCTTCATCTTTGATTGTTTTGGAGTTTAAATATGATATAACTAGCTACAGTTTTTTTGTTTGGTTTGTTTTGTTTTGCCATTTATCCTGTTTAATGTTCTCTTCCTGTATTTGTGGTTCAATACTCAAATTAATTTGGAAAAAATTATAGTCATTATTGTTTCAAATGGTTCCTCTGTTCATGTCTCTGCCTCTGGTATTGCTATTATGCATATGTTACATCCTTTATAGCTGTCCCACATTTCTTAGATGTTCTTGGCCCATATCTTTTTCCTCATATTTGTTTGCTTTTCAACTTTGGATACTTCTGTTGACATATCAGGTTCAGAGATTCTTTGCTTAGCCACATCCAGTCTACTGATAAACTCTCAAAGACAGTCTTCATTTTTGTTAGTGTTTTATCTCTAGCATTTCTTTTCGACTCTTAGAACTTCCCTCTCTCTGCTTACAATATCCATTTGTTCTTATATGGTGTTTGCTTCAGGGGGTGGGTTGTTGTTGCTGTTGTTGTTGTTATTGTTAGAACCCTTTGTTTACTAATCATAGTCATTTTAAAACCCTCATAGGATAAATCAACGTCCATATGATTTCTCAGTCTGGTTCTGATGATGGCTCTGTCTCTTCAATCTGTGTTATCGCTGTTGTTGTTTTCCTTTTAGTATGCCTTGTGACTTGTTGTCAGAAGCTAGATATGGTTACTGGTCAAAGGAACTGAAGTAAATAGATCATTAGTAATATAGTGGTAAGGTGTGAGGGGAGGTGATGTTCCTATGATTAGGTTTCAGTCATTTAGTGAGCCTGTGCCCTGGGTGTCAAATCTCAGCTGCACAGGATGGCTAGAGTTGAGGATCATCCTTCTCCCACATGGGAGCCTAGGCATGGCTGAGTTATTTCCCTTCGCTGTATGGAAGGCAAGGGCAGGCTGGAGTTTAGTAATTATCTTCTTCAGGTCAGTTAGGCCCTTACAAACCCCGAAGAGGTTAGGCTCTGATGAAAGAGTTTCTCCTAAGGGCAGACCTTATTAAGAACAGAATGCTTCAGCATATTTCAAAATGGTTATATTTCCTCTCCACCTGCTGGAAGCACAGAGGGATTTTTCTGATATGCACTGAGAGAATCTGGTAGAACTTAAAGTAAAACTCATGAAAGTGTGTCTGTCCTCCGCTTAGACTGGGTTGCCCTGGAAGTTATAATGTTTGGACTCATCCACACTGAGCCCCTAGAAGGTTGTCAATTACAGTTCAGGTTTTCCTACTCAAGTACTGCTTTTTCTTAGGAATCTCCACTCTGGCAAGTTGTGAATTTATCTGCCTGTATATCTCTCCAAATTTTGGGTTCAGCAGTTTTCCCAGTGACCCAAGTTCTCTCATGTACTTAAAAGGGTTTTTTTTTTTTTCCTTTTCTTTCAGTTTGTTTAGTGATTTACTTGTTAGCTCCTTATATGCTGGACCTTCTAAATTATTTTCTAATACAAATGTATTAACTAGGCCAGACATCTCTCTACTGGTTCTTTACCTTCCCCTTGGAAAGGCTACAGGATTTTGCTAATTTATATTAAAATATCTGGAAATACCTTGGCCCCCATTTATGCTCACTAGATATAGCTTAACTAAAACAGTAGAGCATTGTGGGTATCGGGGGGAGTCTTATTCTGAAACTTGAAGGGAAATGAGTGGAGTTCTTCCCTGATGAATCACTAAGTCTCTCCACATGGAATCATATAAATCATGATGAAAAATGGACTGCAAGGCCCACTTCATAAATCCTAGCCCAGTTTCCAAAGGTAGCATCTTGCAATCTCAAAGTCAGTGCTCAGCATTTCAGATGCAAACCTGCAGCCTGACTCCTGCAGGAGTTAATGTGTTAGCATTTTAACAAATTGAACCACTTCAGTGGCCTATTTATCAGTTCAAGCTATTTGGAAATGTTGCGACCATATGTCGTCCATTGAAATGAACACTAAACATTGCATTTATAAATGGTAATTTATGACTCATAAATGTCTTTGCTATTAGAGCCATTCTGCCACTGTGAATGGAATTGATAGCAGGTTCTAAGCTCTGTGGTATGTGTATGTTTTTTTCCCTTTTTAGGAATGTTGTAGATATTAAAGCTTTAGTGCCTCATGGAAATGTTATTTTTAAAAAGCTGTGCATATCAAAAAGATTGTGTTTTATGCTAGATTTTCATATTCATAAATTTGACAGGCAGGTTAAATATATGTGTGCATGTGCATATGGTGAGGATTTTTTATATGCTTGTATAGACAAAGATTATAGAATTATAACTCTGAGATGTGGAAGTTACACCTCACTATCTGCCCAGGCCTTGAATTTACTCATGTAGTTGCAGCTGCTCCTCATATACTAATATGTCCTCACTCTTCCTTAGAGGCAGAATTCCTGACTTTGAGTTGGATGTGACCCCCTAATACTGTATTTCTTACTTCTCTTAAAAAAAAGGATGGGAAAATATCAGGCCAACATAAGGAGAAAGGTTGTGTAGGAGCTTCTGCGAAACCACACTAAGATATAGCTTGATTAATTTGTACATTCTGTTGTTCCTTTCTTTGCTCTGCTACCAGGAATGCACATGTCAAGTATGACACTTAATCAATGACACTGAGGACTGAGAACTGCCCATGTTATACCCAGAAGAAGACGAGTCCCCCTGAAAAACTCTTAAAGCCATAGGCTGGCCCTAGAAAGCCTAGCTCCAGACTTAATTTATGTAAAAAAAGAGAAAGAGAACAGGAAAAAAAAATAATAATCTGCCTTGTTTATGTCATACTTATTTTTTGAAGCATGCATCCAAAACTTAATTAATATAGTAGGCGATGTACATTATTCTAACTTAAAGATTGAATCATAATGAAGTCTAGATAACTTATTTCATCTGTTGAAAGTCACAGAGTTCGCTGTACCTAAGGCAATTTCTAGAATCCATGTTTTGGGGTTTTGGTTCATTATTCTTGGTATTTATAGCATGCCTGCAGCATTTAATGAGGTCTGTATGGGAGATATCATACTTTAGTACAGCTTGTAGTATTTGCATCCTGGGGACCTGGCAAGTCACAATACATTTTAAGAGTACCTCTTAGGGAATTTACTGGTAGCTAGGACAAGAATTTATATTTGAGAGTAGGAGTTCCAACGGCTTGTCAACTATTACATGACTAGGTGTCTGGTTCATCAAAAATGAATATGATTAAATATCTGTAGATATAAATATATTCTCACAGCACACTTTCTAAGTGAGAGTTTTGATGTGCTGTTTGGAAGATCACTTCTTTGTGAAATTTTAAGTGTTGTTATTAATACACGTGGTTAATACCATGACATTTATTTCTCAGGGAAATTGAGTATTTGGGCTTCCAACAAAGTGGTGAAATGTAAGAACCAAAAGGTTAACAGCTGATAAACCTCTAGAACAGAGCAGGGAAAAGAAGTTCTCATTGTTAAAAGGTAATGCAATGGGGGTGCCTGGGTGACTCACTCAGTTAAGCATGGACTTTGGCTCAGCTCATGATCTCATGGTTCGTGAGTTCAAGCCCCATATTGGACTGGACTTGTCAGCACTGAGCCCACGTGGGATCCTCTGTCCCCCTTCCTCTCTGACTCTCTCCTGCTCCTGCGTGCACGTTCTCTCTCTCTCTCTCTCACTCAAAAATAAATAAACATTTAAAAAGGTAATACAATGTTCTAATCTTTTTGGGGGGGGAATGATTCCAAGCATCAAAATTAGAACAGAATTTTATCGACTCTCAGTTTCAAAATATGATCCTCTATCGACCCCCTGCCCACTCCCATGCCCCCCACCTCCACTCTTGTCTCATTTATAAAGGAATTTCAGTCTTCTAGTACAACCTTTTACCTGATGCTGGGAACCCTCCTACAACATGTAATCAATGAAAAATTACCTATTATATGAACATTACTATTTTAGGTGCTATGAATTATGAAGAAAAATAAAGCAAAACACTTTATCTTCAAAAATTTATATTTTAGTACCAAGGAAGACACAGACACTGATTATTAATAACAAAGTTAGATAAAGTGAAAAATAAAAAGTGTTTCAACTCAACCAAACTCTTGCACTTGTGAGAATGTCAGGAACTCAACTTAGTGGGTCGGTCACACTTTGTATTTTAACTTTGGCCTATAGATATTCATATCTTTCTTACAGGTTTCATATATTGATCAGTGGCAATATATGTAAATGGCACAAAAAATGGTCCATGACATGCATTTGATGTTCAGAAATAATTGTATTAATTCTGATAATAAGAGACTTATGAGAACACAAAGGGGCTTTGGGTTAAACAGGAATGAAGAAAATGTTGAAAACGCTCAGCTGAGAGGAAGGATCTGAAATGAAACTTGAAGACAATTTATTTTATTTCACTGGGAAAATTGAAGTATATAGAAGATAAAGAGCACTATGGTACACACCTATGTCTTAAATATGTAACAATTTCACTTTAATAATTTGCCATATTTGCTTTCATTTATTTGAGGAATGAAATATTACAGATATATTTCAAGACATTGGAGTGCTTCTTAGAATAAATACCTCTGTATCTAACCACTTCTGGAGTAAATAATAATATTAAATGGTTTTTTTATTCTATTGCATTGAATAGGCAGAATTCTAAGGTGGTTTCCAATGTTCCCAGAATCTAGTGCACACTCACCTTCTATTATTCAAACACTAATCTAGGTGCTGCTGTGTTTGGATTTTGCAGATGCAATTAAGGTCCCAAGTCAGCTGACCTTAGCAAAAGAAGTTTATTCTCAAATAGCCTGATCTAATCAAGGAGCTCTTCAAAGAACTGTACCTGGTGAAAGACATTCAAAATGTAATAAAGATTCAACTGTGGTCATGGTGGTGGTGGTGGTGGTGGTGGACACGCTCTCTTGCTGGCTTTGAAAATAGAAGGGGCCATGTGGCAAGGAATGCAGGCAATAAAAACAACTCCAGCTAATACAGCAAGAAAACAGAAGCCTGTTTGTATATATACTTCAGAGTACTATAATTGTCCGACAATCCGAATGAGCTTGCAAAGAAACTGCAGCCTCAACTAAGACAGCAGCTCCACCTATTACCTAGATATCAATCTTGTGAGACCTTGAAAAAAGAATTCAGTCACCCAGTGTTCATACTTCTGACCTATAGAACTGTGAGCTAATAAGTGAATTTTGTCTTAAGCCATTATGTTTGTGGTAATTTGTTATGCAGAAAAATTAATACATGCAAGTTTTTCACCCTTAAACTATTTATAGGGGCACCTGGGTAGCTCATTCAGCTAATTGTCTGACTCTTGATTTCAGCTCAGGTCTGATCTCACAGGTTCACAGGTTCAAGCTCTGTCAGGCTCTATGCTGACAGTGTGGTGTCTGCTTGAGAGTCTTTCTGTCCGCCTCTCTCTTTGCCCTTCCACACCTCACATGCTCGCTATCTCTCTCTCTCTCTCTCTCAAAATTAACTAAAAAAAAAAAAAAAAACTATGTCCAGGGGCATCTGTGTGGCTCAGTCGGTTGAGCGTCCTACTTCAGCTCAGTTCATGATCTCACAGTCCGGTGGTTCAAGCACCGCGCTGGGCTCTGTCCTGACCGCTAGCTCAGAGCCTGAGCCTGCTTCAGATTCTGTGTCTCCTCTCTCTGTCCCTCCCCTGTTCACTGTCTATCAAAAAAAAAACTTAAACTATGTACATAATTAATAACATATTTAATGTATTTGATTGTAAATACAACATATATAAATATTATATTTATGTATATTATAAACATTATATTTATGTATATTATAAATTTTATATTACATTTATTATAGAAATATAATCAACTATATTTAATTTTTTATTTAAAATATTTTTAATGTTTTATTTATTTTTGAGGGAGACAGAGAGACAGCATGAGCAAAGGAAGGTCAGAGAGAGAGGGAGACACAGACTCTGAAGACAAGCTCCAGGCTCTGAGCTAGCTGTCAGCACAGAGCCTGACACAGGGCTCAAACCCATCAACTACGAGATCATGACCTGAGCCGAGGCTGGACGTTCAACTGAGTGAGCCACCCAGGAACCCCTAAAACTATATATTTTAAAAGTTATACAGTGGCATATAATTTTGCAACTGTTTTCCATGGGATATTATATTTTTTAGGTTCAATCATGTGGACAGATGTAGCTCCACTTTTTAATTAATTAATTAATATATTTTTAGGTAGCAGGGGTCAATTTTTCTTTAAAGGGCAATATAATAACTATTTTTAGTTTACCTCATATAGTGTGTATTGGAGCTACTCAAATGTGCTTTTATAGGTAAAAGCAGTTACAGACAATACATAAATAAATTGGGGGTCCTGCTATAATAAAAAATTTACAAAAGCAGACAATGGGATAGATTTGTAAATTCTTAGTATAAAATATTCCACTGTATACATACATAGCAGTTTGACTAATAACTTTTTTTTAGCTCCACATTTGTTTCCAATTTTTCTCTCAGACAACCTTTCAAATTATTCTATCCTATTTTTCTTAAAGTGCTAGAACTTCTCTAGACAAAAGGTGCTGATACTCATCTTCAGTAAGAAATATATTTGACAACAAAATCCAGTACACACAACAGTGTAGTGTACCAGTGTGCAGGTTTTTCACTGCTCAAACAGAGATGCAACTCATATAAACGTCTAGGGTGGTTCCCGTTTCCTGTAATGGTGCCCAGTTGTATTTGCTGGCACAGTACACACATATGTAAATTCTATATTCACAAAACAATTCTGTTACTGTGATATGCTTTGAAATTCTCTTTGCTCTTCTATTCTCTCCTATTGTTCTGTTCTGAATTCTCAAGGATTCTAATGTAACCACTAAATCAATTTAATTACCCATTAGTGGATTACAACTCAAAATTTGAAAATAATTCCCTGAAGTATATGCCTAGAAGAGGCTGTATTGGGTTAAAGACTATGTTTATATTAAACTTTACCATATGTTACAAAATTTTCTTGAAACTCTTTCCAATAATTAATGAAAGTTTCTGTTTCTTTACATGCCTTTCATTATCTCTTTTTAACTTTTACTTTTGAAATAATTTTATGCTTACAGAAAAGTTGCAAAAACATTAAATGAGAGTTTCCACATGTCCTTCATCTAGCTTCCTTTTAGGTTAATATCTTATGTAACCATACTGCAATTATTAAAACCAGGAAGCTAACATTGACACAATACAATTCTCTAAACGATAGACCTTAACTCAAATTTCACCAGTTTTTCCTCTGATCTTTTCTCTTTTTTTCTGTTCTAAGATCCTATTAAGGATCCCACCTTGCATTTAGTTGTTATTTTTCCTTAGGCTTTTCAATCTGTAACATTTCCACAGTCTTTCCTTGTCCTGACAGTTCTGAAGAATACTGATCTGTTATTTTTTAGTACATCCCTCAATTTGGGTTTATCTCATGTTTTATCAAGATTGGACTGAGATTGTGTGGGGGATTTTTTGTGAAGGAGGGTGGTCAACAATGCTACAGACATGATATGTCCATGGTGCATGGTATCAAGGGATTTATGATATCAGCATATCATTACTGGTGTTGTTAACTTTGATCACTTAGGTAAGATGGTGTTTGAGTTTCTCCACTGTGAAATTACTCTCTTTCACTTTGTAGTTAATAAATACCTTGGGGGAGACACTCTAAGACTGTACAAGATCTGTTTCTCTTCAAAATTTTACCTACTTTTAGCATCTATTAATAGATCTTGTCCAAAACAGTTATTACTGCAGTGTTTGCCTAATAATGATCTTCTGTTCCCCTCTTTCCATTTTAGCCAAACAAATTAATATAAAATGGTATCTGTTGTTTTAAAATCATTTAGAGATTGCAAGTGAAGTTGAATATCTATTTTTGCGTTTATTGGCTATTAGTAATTTTTTTCTTTGAATTGTCTCTTTTTTAAAAATATTTTTTAATGTTTATTTATTTTGGAGAGAGAGACAGACAGAGACAGAGACAGAGACAAAGAGATCTGGGAAGGGACAGAGAGAGAGGACATGGAATCTGAAACAGGCTCCAGGCTCTGAGCCTCAGCACAGAGCCCAATACGAACTGTGAGATCATGACCTGAGCCGAAGTCAGACGCTTAACTGACTGAGCCACCCAGGCACCCCTCTTTGAATTGTCTCTTAATTTCCATTACTTAATTTTTTTCTATCCAGAGAGTGTATATTTTAAATTGGCTTGTTGATGCTAATTTGTATGTTGTGGATTCTAATACTTGGTCATATGAGTATTCGTAAATACATTTCCCTTGCATGTAGTTTTCATTTTAAAATTGGGTACATTATTTTGCTGTACTTAAGAATTATATTTTATTGTAATAAAAATATGAAATTTTGCATTATATTCTATAACATTTTGCATTTTGTTTTCATAAATCCTTTTCTATCTGAGGTTATAAAGTTATTCTATATATTTTCTCCTTTAAGAGATTTTATTTTTGTATTTAGATATTAAATCTATCTGGAATTTATTCATACATGGTATGAGGCAAGGATCATTTTGTGTTTTTGATTAATCTATTTTATCAGGAATAGTCCATTATTTCCTTTCCTGATTTAGAAAAGTATTTTATATACAAAATCCATGATTTCTGAGTCTACTCTTATGCCCTTTGGTCCAGCATTTGATTTTGCCTCCTACATTCAAGGACAAATAATTTATGCAGTTTTATTGTAAGCCTTGATAGCTTGGGAAGCCCTTTCCTTTTGTTTCCATGGAGTGGAAAGACTCTTTGATCTTCCATATTATATTTAGAATCAGCTGCTTTCCTCCATAAAATATTCTTTCACAATTATTTTTGATATGTATCAAATTTATAGATTAACTTAGTAAAAATGGATTTGGGATTTTTAGGACAGTAAGTCTATTTTTGAACATAGTAAAGCTCTTCATTCATGCAGGTATTCTTTTATCCAAAGAAAAAAATACTTTCTTTATATATAAGTCAAATGTTATGGAACTTTTTGTAACAATCAACTTTAAAATAAAGAGATTCATTTCTGTCATTTAAAATCAACAGGCATTTTTATGTATGTCCAAATATATATGAAATATGTATAAAAATTATTTTATCCATAGTATAAGAATATATAAGGAATCATGAGGTGTTTTACTAAAGAATTTCACTCTGCAAAAATTCCTTTTTGTTTTCTTCTAAGGTGGTGGGGCTAAGAGAGAAAAATGGCCTACTCAAAGAATAAAAATACAGTACTTCTATTTCTGCATAATTTGTGTTTATACATTAATATGCAATTCAACCCCAGCTACTAGTATTTAACAGAAAAATCTTATTGAATTTGGGGAAACAATTAAAAAAGAATATATAAGGATTTTCCAAGAGTGCAGCAAGCAACTCATGCTTGGTGACTGTATAATTGCAAACAGCTCTTTTGGGTCTATTTCTCTCTCTGTTGTAATAATTGGCCAGATTTCCATGAATAAATGGACTTCTACAGAAAGGTATTTGTGAAACAAAGGAATTTTTCATGGGGACATGACCTTTAAAAACAAAAGATCTATTTGACCTTATATAACTAGCACTTGCAATAAATCAGGAATAGCATGTTACACGCGCATGTTACAATGAAAACAATTGAAAGGTCAAGAAAAATGTAAAGTAAACATACAGTACATGGGAAATTATCAAAGCAAGCTCTCAAATGAGTAGTTGTGATAGAATATTACTTCTAGAAATGGTCTATAATTGTGAGTATTCCAATATTTCTCATTTTATGTAAGTAAAATGAGACCCTAAGAAGATGCATATCTGAATAAAGATGACAGACAACTAGGCTTTCCAGTTACCTTTTATTTTTTTCTGTTTTTTAATTGTGAAAAGTATCATCCTTATTGGTCTTTCTTTTTCACTGAAAAGTATGGTAATTGGTAAACACACATTTGATAAAACTAACCTTGGAGGTTGAGAGAGTTTTGCACATGGTAGAATATAATTGGGAACTTCTCTATTTCAGAAGGAACAAATGAATATGGTAGAAAAGCCAAGGATCTATATGTGGAGTTCTGTAGTTTCAAAGAACTAAGAGCAGTAGATGTTATTTGGATTTTTAGTGAGTAAGAAGTATTCCAGAAAGACAGAATGTAGTTAGATTGTGGGGGTTCAAGTGGGGAAAGTAATTTCAATTCCAAGTATGTGAACAAAGACAAAAAATAATTCATAAAACAATAAAAACAACACTTATAGAGTTGAATCTTCTTATCATTGGTCTGAGATAGCTCATTGCCCTACTTCTATAAGCCCCATTTTTCATTGGTACAAAGGATTTCTGTTCTAACCGGCTAAGAAACTATTGAGCACCCACATTGTGTGGTCACTCCATTCAGAATTTTGGCTTTTCCAAAAATACCCAAACTATTGTATCTGTTCTCAAGGGCATTACATATGATGGAGAAAGTAGATGTAAAAAAAAAAAATCTATGATATAGTACTTAGATGACATGGACCCATCTTCTGGAAAACATTCACATTCATGACACAATAAATGAATACAACTTAAAAAAATTCATTAAAAATTACTTGGATTTAAATTTTAACATTTATTTATTTTTGAGAGAGAGAGAGACAGAGAGACAGAGTTAGAGCTGGGAAGGGGAAGAGAACGACGGAGACACAAAATGTGAAGCAGGCTCCAGGCTCTGAGCTGTCAGCACAGGCCTGACGTGGTGCTCAAACTCACCAACTGTGAGATCACGACCTGAGCCAAAGTTGGACACTTAACCAACTGAGCCACCCAGGAGACCCTTGGATATTTTGATTATGATCACTGTTGTTGCTATTTGAAAAAGACTATATACTGGCTTTTCCCCACTGGTGGAATTACACATAAAAGTTCCCCCCAACTTTTCTGTAGCAGTTGTGCAACTTACAACTGAACAGGATTTAATTTTTTTTTCTTACCTTCAGGTAATCAAGAATCAACATTGTTAATGTGTTTGATATTGCTGACTTTAAAAATGAATGTTTGGACATTAATCTCATTTTTATTAAAAAAGTAAAGTAATACATGCTCATTGTTATTTAAGGAAATTTTTCATAGAGATATGTATTAAAGTAAAATAAAAGTATAATTTACCATTATTTTTCTATTCTTTTATCTCCAACCCAAACCAATTTATTTGTACCATAACAACATAAAATCTAGATGTATTAAAAACCTAAGTGTAAACTTTTTTTTTTACTGTTTCATTTATTTATTTTGAGAGAGAGAGAGAGAAAGAGAGAGGCAAGGGAGAGGGAGCACATGAACAGGGGGAGGGGCAGGGAGAGAGGGAGAGACAGAATCCCAAGCAGGATCTGCAGTGTCAACACAGACCCCCACATAGGGCTTGATTCCACAAACCATGAAAACATGACCTGAGCTGAAATCAAGAGCTCGACATTCAATCTAATGAGCCACCCAGGGACCTCTAAAAATGTAAATGTAAAAAAAAACTAAACTAAAGAAACTTCAAAACTTTAGAAAATACATAGACTAACATAATTTATTACCAAATATCTTCAGAATGATCACATCCAAGATGATTACTTAAATATGCCTAATCATATGGAAATATTTGACTGCATTTAAATAAGAAGTTTCTATGACAGAAGACATTATCAATGTAATATACCACAGAGAAAGTACGTATTTGTACATGGTACAGAGCGTTAGCACAGACTCTACACAGAAGTTCTGGAAGTCACTAGTAAACAATAGCATGGTATAAGTAGGCAAAGATTATGGCATCTTAAGTTATAGATAGTTATTGCCAATATATATATAAATGCTAATTTTCACTTATACCAAATGAAATTCTTAGTAAAATAACTCACTAACAAATGAGATTAGTAAATTGTATAATTCATCAGACAAAACAATTAAAAATCTGACTGTAAAAATTGTTGGCTCTGACCTAGAGTAAGGGAACTTTAATGTATTCCTTTTGGGAGAGTGAATAGGGCCAATCTATTAGCAACATTTAATAATGATTAAGGAATCCCTTCCATTGTACAGAGCAATCACATAGTCTCCATACATGAGATCCTTGCTCATAACGATGATCTGAAAAGAGCTATTGAGAACTGTCTTAACGACTCCCAGAGGAGTGTCTATAAGATCAGTTGAGAAAAATCAACTTTACATTAAGAATAGAAGAGAGCATTCAAATCACTTCCTATCAGTATATAAAGACTTTGTGGCCACTCTAAATATACTATGTAAAAATATCTGCACATATACACCAAGAAACAAATGCAAAATGTTCATCTTAGCAACATTTGTCAGAGTTAAGTGGAACCAACAAAAACAACAAAATCCTTAATGTCCATTGATGTATGAATTGGTGGGTGTGATAGAATTTCTATGTAGATTAAAAATTAATGATCCTTTTTTACCATATCAACCTACAAAAATTAGTAAACGTTTCACAACAAAACAGTTATAAAGTATGTGTGCAGCACTACTTTATAGAAAACAATTAAACAAAGACATCAGTATACATATTTAAGGGTATATATATATATATACACACACATACACATAAATATACATGTATTTATATGTATACTGTAAATATATATAAACATTATACATACATGTAGGCATTTAAGACATAGAACAGATAGTCTGTTACTTCTAAGTAGAATCACTGTAGGACAGCGGTTTTCTCTGGGAAGGCAGAGGGTTTTGTCATATGTATATTTTTTCCTAAAAAATATATCTGAAACAAGTATAGAAAATGTTAATATTTGTTGGAGAATAAGTGCTGTTATATTTTTTCTCTACTTTTGTAAAGTGTCGTAATTTATTTTTTATTTTTTATTTTTCTTTAAAAAATTTTTAAACATTTATTTATTTTTGAGAGACAAAGAGACAGAGCATGAGTAGGGAAAGGCAGAGAGGGAGAGGGAGACACAGAATCTGAAGCAGGCCTCAGGCTCTGAGCTGTCAGCCCAGAGCCAGCCAGATGTGGGGCTCGAACTCACGAACCACGAGATCATGACCTGAGCCAAAATCGGTTGCTTAGCCAACTGAGCCACCCAGGTGCCCCTAAAGTATCATAATTTAAGAAACAACAACAAAAGTCAGAATGTGAAAAGTACTACTAAGTGCTATGGAAGCACAGAGGAAAGCACTAAATTTTGGTGAAGAGAATGCAGGGTGTTTACAGAGTGGATGATATGCACTTTAGACCTCGCATGATGCACAGATTTTGAGCAGACAGGTAACAGGAACTCCATTCTAAGCAAAAGCAATATTTGATTTGGGGTAGAGAAAAATAAAATTATATTTAAAGAGTGCTAAGGATACATTAGAGTCATAGGAAAATACTGCTAGAGATAAATCTTATGGAATTTAGGAATATGAAGGCAGTCAGAGGAAGGAATTGGGTCAAAGTGAAAGGTTGATGAAGTGTAAAACAGAATGGAGGCTGAGGGCAATACATTAGATTTGAACTGATGAGAAAAGAGTCTCGGTATAGTTTGATTTGAATAAAAAGTTCAATGGAGAGAGAAGTGGCAGTGGCCACTTCGGTGGGTATGCTTCTTGGAGAAGAAAAAAATAGAGAGAAAAGTAATAGCTCAGCTGGCTAGTTTATCATTGCTGTTGTGTTTTTCATTCTTAAGCATATGGGCTACTTGGGGTATATTTTTAGTCTGAAGGGAAATAATCAGAAGAAGCAATTATGAGGCTAGATCCTGGAGGACATGGAGGTGATGGGCAAGGTTATTATCTATAGCTGGGGTGGAGGGGTAAACAGCAGGTAAAAATAAGTAAAAATAGGAAAGACTGGTAGTGATATAGTGATGATCAGAGGGAAAGAAGAGGATTGGAGAATTGAAAAGCTTGTGGTAGAGGACCTAGAATTTAGAAAATAAAAAAGAGCAGAGACAGGATTGTCACCTTGGAGAATTAGAAACAGTTTGGAAAGTATGCTAAAGGGAATGAAAGTAGACATTGACTGTGGACATAAAGGCTCTCTACCACATGAGACTTCATTCCAACCTCTCTGGATTGTGGTGACTCATGTTGTATTGTATTGTGACTAACTGTACACCCACTTTCCTTTCAGAATGTTCACTTGTGCCAGGAACATAGCATGTACTTTGTAAATGTTTTTCAAATGGATACACAAAACAAAGCATCAGCTCATAAGTTAAAATTCAAATTCTGTCTCCGATCCATACTCTGGCACTGGGGACAAGCTATATGAATTCCAATAGAAACTTTGTCAGAAAATTAGGAGATATAGGTAAGAACCTGAGCAGATGTACTGCTGGCAGTCCCTTTTCTAAGAGGGAGGCAGTGTAACATTGTATTTCAGAGTATAAGCCTGTCACCACCTAACAACAATCCTGGACAAGTTGTCTTTCCTCTTTATAAGATAAAATAGGTTTAATATAAGGACAGTTAGTCTCTGAGAATCAGTGCTCATAAAATCTTAGAAATTTTACTTATTTAACCTAATTTTAGTCCTTAAGCTCTGTCCATCAGATGCAGGGTGCAATCAGTGAGGGTTTTCTATATTCACAGTACAACTTGAGGTGTATCTTTGTTATGTAAAGGTAGTATTTTGTTTTATCGCTGTGTTGCTAGTTGGAAATCTTTCTATATTTTGGAATTAAACTTATGTGATTATTCGGCTAGAGACATGGATTAGAACTAAATCCCCCTCACCCTCTCAACAAGCTTTGTCATGCTGCTTTTTAAAGAGCTTTTATGATGTACAGGATATGATTTGAGAAAGTTTAAGTGCAAATTTAGGCAAAAGAGTTACATATTAAAGACAAAGAATAGTGGTTAACTAAAAATACCTTTGAGAATTAAATTAAATATTTACTAAATGGACGTTCAAGATTTAGCAAAATTAAAATTTAAAACTGTGTGTGTAACAAATCTAGGATAGAGAATAGGAACCCAGGCTTAAACAGAAAACAGAAGGTGGAGTAAAGGTGAAGTATGGCAGAGGCACTCAATTTATATTCCCAATTAATGTACGTTCCATTCTAAGAGATCTTAGAGCAAATAACTTTGATCCTCTGTGACTTCTGTTTATTACTGAATTAACAAGAAGCTACTGATCTGTTCTGTAACTATTATATGATTTTACTTACAAAAATATTTCTGTGCCATGAAAGAGCATGGTGCTCTTTTACTCAAGATAACAAATTCCAACATGTAATCTTAAATTTTCTTTGTGCTCCACCCCAAGAAGGAATTCTCCCCATATGTGGAATAATAAACATGAGTGTTGGTTCACTCAGATACCTAAGTCAAAAAGAACAATATTTTATAATTACATGATAAAAATGATTCAGAAGCAATTTAAAAAGAGATCAGGATATGAAATAAGAAAATGAAAAGTTCAAATGATATATCTGGCTACAGGAGATATAGATGAAAATATTCTTTATGTCCAGTTCTCTCTCATGAAAAGGGAAAAATTAGTTCTTGAAAATAACAGCATGAAATTTTAACAGATGGAGAATAATACTTGGAGCACAAGTATGGAATGGGACCATTCCTGAGATGATCTTCTCTGGAAGTCAGGCCTAGGGGACAGTAAGGAAATCAGTAGGAAGGCAGGACTCCCTCACAGCTCAGGCCTCCATACCCTTGTCCTCTTTCCTAACCTGCACAGTGAGTGACATCAAGGCCCTGACCCTGTCTCATGTCTCATTTGGAAAGTGGGTCAAATCATACCTGACATACTTAATAAGACTGTAGGATAAGATTGCAGAAGATAAGTATCCTTGGAAAAGTATAAAACATTAATGGACTCTATACATGAGGATTTATTTAGGTGGTCAGATTGTAGCACTGATGATAACAAAGCTAATGACAGTGTTTACACAGCAGTGAACAGGCAGATGTACAGTGAAACATTCACTGTTCAATCAACCGGATGAAGGAGCTGCATAATGCCAAACAGCTGGGTATTTGGAAACATCTAGAAATTTGATAGCACAGTTTCTCATTTTTTTTAATGGGATTTCTTTTCAGAGTCTGAACATATTCCATACAAGGAAACAGGTTTGTGTCGACACCTTTTTTCCCTTTCTTGCCCTTTTTTCCAACCATAACAGGATTATCTTGTTCTTTATCTGAAATATCTGTATTGAAGAAACTATTTACTGTTTAAAAATCAAAGAGTCAAATTGGTCATTCTTCAGAATACTTAGTAAAATCATTGTCATAGGTTCTTGACACAATTATTAAAGGTGTTCCAAAATGGTCTAATGATGAACTAGACATGCAGTTAGAAGGACAATTCATTTGGCTATGAAAGCTTAAAAAAAAAAGAAAGAAAGAAAGAAAAGAAAAGAAAGAAACTAAAAACACCCACTGACTTTGTTTTGTCACCTCAAATCAAATCATTAGCTTTCTATTTTCATGAGGGATAATATAGATTATTATCTTTTTTAATCAACCCTCTGCCTCCTATATACCCCAAAATTGACTTTATTGAAACTATGCTCCATACTTGTCTATGGACTGAATGGTGAACTGAATCTCTTTAAAATGTATTAGAAGGAAGCATGTGCTGGAACATTGACCATCGGTAGAAAAAAAAAAAAGCACCATTTTAATTCCAGAGCATGTGGTTACCGGAACTGAAGGTCCTTAATTGCATTTTTAGAAAAGGCAAGGGCATCTCTATTTATTAGGCATCTAAATTCAATGCACTGCAATGTCTCTTCTCTTTGCACTTTCCTCAGTAATTGGGTGTTGACTCTGTGCCTTCAGGCTAATTCAATGCTTGTGTGGTTAAGATATAGACTGGCTGCTCCTGTGTGAATACTTCCTGGCTTTAGTCCATTACCCATCCTTTTCCTAGATTTCAATAATAAATAGAGTCCTTCATTCACTGAAAAAATGTCCTTGGACTTGTTTATGCTTCATGATGCTCATACACAGCAGTGTTTCCTTGGCCATCGACTTTGCAGCTTGCAGCTGTCCAGTAGCCTGGTTTTCCTTTACAGGAAGCTATGTGCTGTGGTTTTGTAGAGCAGAGATCTCTTTCTACCTAATTCTAGTCTCTACACATGCCCTTGCAACTGTATATACTTATCTAAAAATATTGCTTTAACATAATATTTCCTGTTCAGAAAGTATCTGTGGGTCTTATTTTGATGGAACATCATGCTATAAATCTTCTGCTTGGTTCTCAATGATTTCTATAAACAAAATTTGGCATCTGAGCACTTCTTTATGTCTGAAAGTACTGTCACAAACTTCAGTCCAATATAGGGACTTCTTACTTTTTTAGGAATATATCATATGTGTATGTATATATACATATATATATATATATATATATATATATATATATATATATATATAAAACATTTTCATGAAAGTATTTGTGTCATCTTTTCGGTTAGTTTATTTTAGATTGAGGTATAGTACACAAAAGAGAGGTGCATGGGTTTTAACCGTATAATTCAACACATTTTGATAAATTCTTACACCTATATAATTCACCCTGCTATCACAATACCAAACATTTCTACCGCCTCCAAAAGCTCCTCTGTTCCCCTCCCAGTATGTTCACCAATCACTGCTCAACATTCTAACACCATAAATTAGCTTTGTCTGTTCTAAGCTTCATACAAAGGGGTTATTAGAGAATGTACCCTTTCGTGTTCAGCTTGCTTTCACTCAGCCTATTTATCGATGGGGCTTCATTTATCAATAGGTGATATTTATTGCTAAGTATTATTCCCTTGTATGAATATACTACAATTTCTTTATTCCCCTATTGATTTCAGTTTGGACCATTATAAGTAAAGGCACTGTGAATATTCATCAGTAAACCTTTGTGCAAACATATATCTTCAAATCTTATAGGTGAATACATGAGAATGGAATTGCTGGATCCTACGGTTGGTGTAATTTCTTAAGAAAACAGCAAACTCTTTACCAATGTGGTTTTGCCACTGACAGAGTTCCAGCTCTACCACTGGTAGAGTCCCGATTTCACCGTATCTTTACTAATTTAGGTTTATGTTGCTTTGTAATTTTAGCTATTCTGATGGATACATAATGGTATCTTACTGTGATTTTTATTTACATTTTCCAGATAACTAATAATATTGAATACACTCAAATGTACTTAATGACCCTTCATATTTTTCTTCTTCCCTTTCATATGGGTAGAGTGTTCCTTTTTTCATTCCTTAGAATGTTATATGCTAAAGGAATTTTAGATGTCCTTTATCAGATTGAGGCATTTCCCTGATTTGTTAAGGATTTCTTCATGAATGTTGAATTTTGTCAACTGCTTTTTTGGGATCTGTTGAGAAACTCATATAATTTTTTTCTTTTTTTTTATGTTAATGCAATGAATTATATTAATTGATTTTTCAAAGGCTGAATAAATCTTGCATTTCTGGGGTATACAACACTGGTCATAAAGTACTCTTTTTATATATCACTGGATTTAATTTGGTAATACTGTTTTGAGGATTTTTCTGTCAATATTCATGACATATATTGGTTTATAACATTCTTTTGTTGCAGTGTCTCAGCCAGGTTTTGGTATCAGAGTTATAATCACCTCATAAAATGAGTTTGGGAAGGCTTTCTCCTCCTGCATTTTCTGAAAGAGTTTGTTAAAGACTTTTATTACTTCTTTTATAAATGTTTGATAGAATTTTCTACTCTTTTGTCTGGCACCTGACATTCT
This sequence comes from Helogale parvula, assembly GCA_004023845.1. Lineage (NCBI taxonomy): Eukaryota > Metazoa > Chordata > Mammalia > Carnivora > Herpestidae > Helogale > Helogale parvula. The sequence continues at coordinate 69,164 of PJEM01009229.1, forward strand.
TCCTGCCTTTCTACCAGTCTATCTTTACTTTGTAATTACCATTATTCCACCTCTCCTGGTTGTCCTATGGTTTCCATCCACCTCAAAAGTGTTTTCTTCTATTAAACTTTCCTTAGTGCTATGAGCTGAGAACAATCTTTCATATCTAAACTTTCATAGTCTTTTATCCCATTGATTTGGTGCTTATCTTTTTCTGCCTTTGCATTTCAATGATTAACCTTCATGCTTTTGTTCTCTACAAGAGATTAACTTCTTGAATGTATCTTAAAATTGTTTTGAATCAGCACCATACAATACAAAATTTTGTATCTAGTTAATAATTCATTTTTTATTTAGTTAAAACTAATGGAAAGTGGTATTTTGCTTCTAGTCAATTTAAAGTATTATAGTAGGGATGGTGTATATTTTGTCACTGAAACTAGTACACTTCCCCCATATATTTCAAAATATATGAAATAATAAGTTTTAAGACACTGCACATCAGTGATGAAGGTCAGGGATCCCTGTGAAATGGAAAATAAAATGATAGTCCCCGCTCATGTCCCTAGAGAGTTTCTAAGCCACAACACTAAAAGGTGGAACTCAAGCCAAGGCCAATGAATCTCTAAGTTGAAGAGACAGACCTGAGTGAGTCCTGGGAGACAGAAGTGGCTGATGTTCATAACACACCAGAGAAAAAAGAATTTCAGAGAGAGAATTCTGGAGGTCTGTAGAAGTCTCACATATTCAATGGAGAGCTACTTAATGAATTGTGTGAGGAAACTAACCACGACAAGGGAGGTAAGAGTGGCTAGTGTTGCCACAGGTAAACGAATAATATTTGCTCCTGTAAGTCATCCTGGAAATCTTCACGCTTTATAGTGCATTGGGGAGAAAACCCACAAAGGTCTTACTTCAGTAGTGGGAAATAATTAGCCCCAAACTAAATGCTGCTCTGGCGTCGCCTAACAAATTATTGTTCAATTATACTACAGTAAAGTTATGAAAAAAGAAAAAAAAAACTAATAGGAGAAAGGATTTTTTTTCTTTTGTTTTGCTATCATTAAGTTGAAAATATTTTGGAATATTTTCTCTGTAATGTCACCTTTGCCCTAGTAATATTTAAGAATGTTTTGGGGGTTTTTCCCAAAATTTTTTTCAGGTATCCATTTATTCTAATTTAATATTTAATTCTACTTTGTCAGAACTATTATTTATATATTAATTCTTCGTATTTTATGAAAATGATCCTATTGTCTGAACTAAGGTATAATTTTCTGTCATTGTTTCTTATCTCAGGATTCTAAACTATATGCTGGTTCCTACTTTCTCAGTACTCACCAGAAGGCTACCTTACCCAGAATCAGCTTTTAGTCCTTGCTGAGTTCAGAGATCAATTTTCAAATCAAGTTATTCTTTCCCTTTAGCTATGCCCAGCTAAGTTTGGAATGACACTAGTACTTTTTACGTCTCAGCTGTCACTCCATAGAGCAACAATGGAACATTTGGGACTTTACTAGTTCTCTGTGTGATTGGAATGACACACAATGTCCAAGTTGAAATCAAGACCATGTACAGTTCCTCTATTACTTCAAATCCATCAAGGAAGGTGAATTCCTTTGTTGAAACTTCAGCCATTAGAGCAAAATCATGTCACCTGTGTATCTCTTCTCTTTTTCCTTTCCTTCTCCATAGTTTTTCATGATGTATTTTATTATGTAAATTTTATGTGCCAGGTCACAGAATAAACAATGGTTGGCAAATTCTTTGTTAAGATGAGTAAAAATAAAATGTATGCCATTAATAATAACTATTTTTGTTTTAATTAAGTTCTGCTAAGTTCACTTAGTTTATAAGTAACTGTGGGAGACAAAAAGACCATATGTTTCTATTTGCACACATACATAGCTCTACATATTTAAGAAGTTCTCCTATGCTTCTTCTCACATGTAATTTTTCAATAATTAACAATGGCAGAAATAACCTGCTTCCTGAAAGAATACAAACCTTCAAATAAATGAAAATGCACTTACGTTTTCTTACAAATACCTTTTCTTACCAAGCTCTATCTATTATTTCTTCTAGGAATTAGAATTAACTTCAATCCTATCTTTATAACTAGGAAAGCTGGCATTAAGCTTATAGTTAATCACAATCATCATGCCATATGAAAATGATAGGAAAAATAAATTATACCCACATATATACACACATACATATATATTAGATAAATTATTAGCTAAATCTATCTGCATACCAAAGTCCATCTATATATATAATTTTATATTATAGATATTATACTATATGTATATATCTAATGATTTCTACTCATATAGATGGAGATATATGTCTATAGATATATATCTAGATGGATAGTTGGAGAGCTATATAGATGATAGTTAGATAGATAGATAGATAGATAGATAAAAGAGAGCAAGAAAAGAAAAAAAGGTAGGTTCTGGAGCTCTCATTTCTGTAGCTGGCCACAAAGCTGGGTTGGTATATTTTACTTATTTTCTCCATCATCCATTCAACATATCTCTTGTCCTCAACCAAGACCTAGTTTTTTTGGGAGTCTTTTACTAGTGGGACAATTCATATCACAAATTCTGAAGAATCTGAGTCTCTGATGGTTCACAATGTGATCAAGATCACAATGTATATTTTAACTTGATAAACTTTTGACTATGAGAGTGCTATTAGTAATTATGCTAGTAATAAGATGTATAAATGAAGACAGTTCCAAGGAAACCAGGACATTTGGCTTTCCTATGTACGTGAGTTTCTATACTGGTTCACAACACAGCAGCAGTAGGAGGAACTTCAGAATATGCCATGTGTTCCATAAACACTTCTTATCTCCCTTATATACTAGTATCTCAATTTCTCCATTAAGAGTCAAGATTAAGTATCCTATATGTCAACTATAACTCAATAATAAAACCTAAAAAATAGGGTAAGTGTTCTAACAGGCACGGGGCTTCTATGTCTGATGGCTCACTACTATCATGAGGAGACAAAAATTCTATGTGGGAATTCAAGTTTCCAATTAAAATAAAGTATTGTATCATCTTCTAAAGTATTGTATGAAGACTACTAAACCTGAATTTTCTAAAGTCAAATTACTAGTAAGCAAGCATCTTCTTATTGGTGCATTAAATGTAGTACTGAAAAACTTATATCACATTTCCATCTTCTCAATCACTCTACTTTGATTATGGGAAAAAGCATTGTATATCAAAAAATATTTCTTAATTGGCTTTAAAACTAATTTCTCAAAAAGGCAGACTACTATATATCAGTCCAACTTTTTCTTAGTGATGGTAAGGTCAGTGAATTGCTTCAGAATAGGCTAGTTACTAGACTTTTATTTTGCTGCAAAATAAATTTATTGAATCAGTAGTTTGGGATATTACAGTGATGAACAAGACATTCAGGTAGAATGATAGGATTGCTGGCAGATGTGTGTTAAGAAGTCAATGCAAATCCATATGCCATATGAGTGCAGCCCAAATGAGAACAAATCATTGCCCAGTCCATAATCGATGGTTTCCAATATAACTGTTCTTGCAGCAGATGACTAGCTAGTCTCCCTGGATATACTGATAGACTGGACATTCAATAGTAGTATCCACATGGGTCTTGTTGGGATCATCCATATTTTTGACACCCATAAATAATTTATCTCCTTTTCACTTTGGTCTCTTTTTCAGGAGCCAAATGAACCAGCACAGAGGTGGCTGAGTGTGAAACAATAAGCTAGAAAGACAAGGATGGATAGATAGGTAGATCCCCACCTCCTGAAACAAGGCTCCTAAAACACTTGTAAATAAGGATGCTAGGAGAATCTTTGGTTCTAACATTTAGTCTTTGACCAGTTCCCAGCACAGAGCTCCTAAAAGTCTTTTTTTTTAATATTTTTTTATTTTTATTTTTTAAATATAACACAATTTATTTTTTGTAACATATGCCATTATTTTCCATCATTTACAATACAGTAGTTACAATGACACTCCAAACAGAAAACCAAAGTAAAAAATCAAAACATCAACTTCTATTTCATGTAATTAGACTTATACAGAAATTAGAAGGTTAAGTAACAACTAGTTAATCACCTAATTTCACAGCTATCTGAAGTGGCAATCGTTATATAGCAGCTTATCTATGATACATTCAAGAGAAATGATACAATTTATTACTTGCCCATAAGCTACGACATAGCCTGCTTAATACCTTTCCTTAAATTCCACCTCTATACTACAGTATACTTGAGGTCCATGCCAAAAAGTAGCTACCTTTTATATAGGAAATAGATGATTAAGTCTTTGGTGTTGTAAAAGCAACTTCATTTAAACATAACCACCTCCACCACCAAAAAAAGAAGAGGAAAA